>PVKN010008989.1:0-24361 GCA_004027915.1 Capromys pilorides
TGCTGCAGAGATGCTTTGTATCAATATGGGTGAGTGGCCGTGAGCCCGGTCTAAGACCTTTGCTGGACAAGTCTCTGCTTTCTTGAGGGAATTCACAACATCTGAGTGGGCAACAAAGCAACAAGGGCCAGTAGTACCCTTTGCATCTGTGAAATTCTAAGGTCAGCTGGCAACCTTGCCTACCAGTGGTCGCAGATCTGCTGTGTGCTGTTGGGCTTTGGGGAGCAGAGCCTGCCCTCACCTGCCCTTCTCCTTTCCGTAAGGTCATGGAAGAGATTGCTTCCCAGGAGAAAAATATCGCAGTGCTCGAAAAAGCCATCCTCGACCAAGAAGGACCTGCCAAGGTGGCTCACACGCGCCTAGAGACCAGGACTCACCGGCCCAATGTGGAGCTGTGTCGTGATGTTGCTCAGTATCGGCTCATTAGGGAGGTTCACGAGATCAGTCACAACGTGGCAAGGTAGGCCAGTTGCCTGCACCAGGGGTCCCCAAACCAGAGGGCAAGCATTGGTCAGCCAGTGGCCAATGAGGGTGTAGCCTGCTCTGTGATGGGCGGGGCCGGTATACTAAGTCCAGCCAAAGTTCTTGCCATGCAAGAAGTGGGTCCCAATGTTGGCATATTTCTGATAAAGTCCAAATCCATATATTTCAATAAAATCTGCAATTTTAAACATTGCCATTTCATGGAATTTTCTGTGTCATAGTTCTGCCCGTTGGCCATCAATCAGAAATCTCTATCTTAAAGAAGAGAGAAGGGCCGGCCAGATAGCTCAGCAGACTAAAGTGCCTGCCTGCATAGGCAGGTGCAGGGACTGGGGTTCATCCCTGCCCTGGGGGCACACTGAAACAGTGACTGAGACTGGGCATAGTGCCGAGCGCCTGTAATCCCAGTATTTGGGAGGCTGAAAACAGGAGGATCACTACAATCTGACCTGTGTAGTGAGACCCTGTAGAACTTGTACTAAATACATAAAAAGAGAGAAAGAGAAAAAGGGGACGAGTACATATCAATCTGACTTCCTACCCAAATACTTTCCCCCCTGCAAAAGTTATACAAAGAGAGAAATTCCCTGTGTTCTTTTGGTTTCTCTAGATTGAAGGAAACCTTGGCTCAAGCTCACGTAGAGCTGAAAGGGCTGAATCGCAGACAGCTCGCCCTGCAGGAGGAGATCCAGGTCAAGGAGAATACCATCTACATCGACGAAGTGCTCTGCATGCAGATGCGCAAGTCCATCCCACCAAGGGATGGAGAGGACCACAGCAACTGGGAGGGTGGCCTCCGCCCCGAGGCCATCTGCTGAGAGTAAGGACTGGTCAGGTGTGTGCTAATCCACTGAATAAACCAGCGCATGGAACCTCAATTTAGGGAGGCAAAGTGGGTTTTTCATAACTTCTCAGCGGCATTCTGGGTTTGCTGGGTGTTGAGATCCAATCCTGTGTGTCAGCGCGGGCCTTCTCATGCTGTCCCAGCACCTGGGGTCAGAGAGAGATCTTTTCCAGTGGAGCGGCTGGGCTGGATCCCCCTGTTCAGAGCTTCCCCCTTACTCAGGAGACACGATGCAAAGGTTTCTGTTGCTCAAAACCCCTCCTTCCTAGGAAGCAACATGGTGACTTCTGGCTCAGACACCCCCACCTCTCCTGCTGGTCTAACAAAAATCTGAAGTCTCACGAACAGGTGAAAGAGGGGTGGCCCTGGTTCACGGCTCTGCGTCACAGTGAGATGAAGTGATGATAGAGTTGTAGTTCTTAAAAATTAAGTTTACTGGTAGAGTTTAGAAGAGGGCAAGTCAGGATGTGAGATCTGGGGTTACCGGGCAACAGAATCTGGGGGCGCTCTGGATTCCCGGCCAGAGAGAGTCTGAGTGCAGCAGGCGGCTCTGTGCGCAAACCCCACCTCCAGACTACTAGCTTGGAAAAGAGGAGCCTTCGGAGTTCGAACGCCTCCTATCTGCGGAGCGCCCCCGCGCGGCAGGAGTTTCAAATGTTCCTTTTTTCTTTCCCGGAAAGGAAACTCAGAAATACAAGCCAGCTTGAACAGCCCCCCATCCCCGTGCTCACATAATTTCTGCATGGTTGTACTCATGACAGTCTGAGTTGTGCATAATGGTTTTCTTCCTTAATTGTAGATTGTGAGCAGTTTTTCTGAAACCCCGATCTCATGGTTCTTTTCTCTGACATGAGCTCAGTTGCCAGCCTGTAATTATTTCTTCCAAGGAAATCACACCCCAATTGGCCTGTTGCTATATCATTATTTGAATGATTATGAGCCTCTTTTAAAAATTTTCACTGAGCGTCTTTTAAAAATTTTAAACAGTCAGAGAGCTGGCTGCTCTCTGCTGAGTTGCAATATGCCTGGGTAGCTGATGAAGGAAGATTTTTGCTGAGAAACAGTCCACCCATCTTTCCATCCATCCACCCACCTATCCATCCACCCATCCACCCATCCACCCATCCACCCATCCATTCATTCTGCCAATGATGAGGGAGCACCTGCCAAGAGAAGGGCTCACCCCCTTGGTGCTCTCCCTCGCGTGGCACTCCCTAATGCTTACTGGACACCTGCTGAGGAGGCATAGAACCAGCCAGAGGGTCAGAAGACCTTGATTCTAGTTCTGTAGGAAAGTCCTCTTCCTCTTAGGTCACCTGTAGGGTAAGAGGATTGAACTAGATGGCTCCAAACCCTTCCCATCTAGGATGTTCCCTAACTGGCTGTCTGTCTCCATGTGTGGCATTGGGGGACTGATGGACAATGCAGGATGTGGGCCTCACTCCTGGAAGGTTTAATGTAAGTGTCCTCTGCTGTCGGTGAAGGGTGTTTCTAACCAGAAGCTGACAGCATCAGTTTACTGCCCATTTGCACTCAGAGACCTGACCACCTGGGTTCTGAGCACCACATCCCACAGCTCTGAGCAATCACACAGCATTTCCATATCCAGAGCAATGTGGGGACCCGCTACACTGGAGCCACTGGGAAATCTCTAGGTGCTTCTCTCCTCTGTCCTGGAATCAATCTAAGTCCTCTTATAGATGGAGAAGCAGAATATCCTGGGATGAATGCGAGTGTGCTGGCAAAATTCACATGTTCAAATTAACCTCTCAGTGAGATGGTGTTAGGAAGTGTGCTCTTTGGAAGGTAATTAGAATTAGATGAAACCATGAGGCTGGAGCCCTTCTGAATGGAATCGATGTCTTTGGAAGTGTGCTTGGAGCTTCTGCTTTTCTCTGCTATGTGAAGACACAGCAAGAAAGCATCATCTATGAACAGGAAATGGGCTCTCACCTAATCCCAAATCTGCTGGCTCTTTGAGTTTGGACTTCCCAGCCTCCAGAACTGTGAGACAAGTGCTGTTTAAGGTTCCTGGTCTATGGCATTCTAAGACTCAGAGGTTTAGAGAGGAATGCAGCAAGAATACTATGTGCAAAGAATACTGTGTGGTCGTTCACTGTGGGGTTTCAGAACTCGTGGCCCCAATCTCATGAGCTTCTTTCTCTATGACACGAGCTCACTTCCCAACCTGTAATAATTTCTTCCCAAGAAATCACACACCAGTTGACCTGCTCTGCCACTGCTTGTTGACTCAGCTAGGTTATTCTGGGTTTCCTGGGAATCAGGATTTTGAAATCGAGACACCAGCTATGAGGAGTGACCAGAGAACTGTGGAAAGGAGGGTCACAAACTCCTGTGGCTTCAGTGCCTCAAGATGTTCTGGGTCTTCTCTTTCTATGAGCTACCCTAATATAGTCACTTTCTTGGCTCAGACTCCCGGAAGTTCATTTCTGCTCTTTCTTAAGAATCTTAAGCAATCTATGTGGAAGGAAAGACAGTGAGACCAAATGTGAGGACATTGCTCCTACATGTGCGGCAAGGCTGTGAGTAGGCAACAGGACCCTCCGTCCTTCTTGCTTATTCAGACTGCTGTGCAAAAGCCCCCAGACAATGCTCATATTTGTTCCACTGAGTCACAAATGAGCTGTTGATGGAAGCTGGGTCAAAGAGTTTCTTTGCTGAGGAATCTGGACTTGGGGCAAGGAAACTTCAGTTCCACCTGGGTGATGTCTTGACAAGTGATATAGGCTTTGGGACATGCATGACCTGTCATGTGTTCTGTGAACATAACACAGAGAGCTAGTCAGGAGCGGGATCAAAAGGAAAAGTGATGGGACTGGCGAGATAGCTCAGTGGTCTAAAGTACCTGCTTAGGCAACTGCAGGGACGGCAGTTTGATCCCTGGCATCACATGCTGTGCCAGCTTCACCCCCAGGGCAGGCTGAGCTGGCCATAACATAAATAAACAAAGTTTAAAAAAAGAGGAAAAGTGAAAGCCGATACACCAAAACAAAGAGAAGAGAGAAGACAAAAAGACAAAAAGAAGAAGAAAAGACAAAGAGAGAGAACTCCCTGCCATCCTGCTTCACGATCACAGGCTGTCTCTGAGTCCCTTGGGCTGTGTGTGACACTTAAGCATCTTTGAGTGTATCCCACTTCTGTTCACTGACTCACACTGGTTTTTCTGTGGTTCCCACCATAGAGAGTTGCAACTCAAGCAGGCTAGGGATCTTGAAAGAAGGAGCAAACTAAGAGGGGTGGGATGGTAGAGCCACTCCAGGTGGGATCTTGGTGAAGAAATATACATTGGCTTGGAGGAGGAGGAACAGAACATTCCAGATGGTGGCACAGCATACTCAAGGGATCTTAAAGAGCTTTATCTATTCCCAGAGAAGATCTAGGCACAATGGGTCCCTCTGAAGGATGTTATAATCTCAAAACCAAGGAGAGCTTTTATGGCCTTCTAAGATAAGTGTGCTATTGATAATCTCAACAATGAGCACATTGTGAATGCTTATAGTAATAGTGTGAACTGTCATATCTGTTTTACAGTTAGAGAAATTGAGATCTAATGAGCCCTACACTTAGAATTCAGACTCCAGTATTCTAACTCTAATGCAAACCCTTCTAAAGTCACTATGCCTCACTATGGAATAGCGAAGAGGGATGCTATGTGGAGAAATGGAAGCACAGTTTCTTACAGCAATTCAGTGCCAGATTTAGAGACTGAGCTTAAGGCTTCCAGATCCAACCTGAGACTTTAATACTTTATCTTAGAATGCCTTTCCTGTGATGGCTTAGACTCTGTCCTCTGCCTCTGAGTTTTGAAGGAGATTGGAAACCACAGATCCCAGGTGAATACCAAGAAAGGTTTCTCATATGGAGAGCCACAGTCAGTGACTCAGCTCCCCAAATGCAGAAGAGAAGAGATATGGGAAACTATGAACTCAGTCCTGTGAGCGACTTTGGTTTGTGGCTTTCCTAACCACCCTGCCTATGAGGGTACTCACTATACTTGACTGTGGCTTTGCAGATGTATTTATTAGTGCTCTCCTGCCCATGCCCTGATGGCCAGCCACACCCAGAGCTCAAGGTAGAACAGTTTCCCCTGTTGGCTGCTCAGCCCAAGGTCTCCCTTGCCCACTTCCATGAGCAAAACTCATTTGCAGCCTCCATTCCACCTGGGGGGTGGCTATAAAACTAAGTTCTGGCCAAGGAGGGGAGCAGAAGCTCATTGGGGAATTCCAGGAAAGACTTCCACTGGTATTCTGTCCCTTCCTTCCCTTCGTCCTTGACAATGACTAAGACCTTTGAGGCCACAGCCATCTCTGGAGATCATGGGGGAAGGAGAATCAAATTCAAGAGAAACATAAAAATTCTGAGGCCAACCCTGAGGAGTTAAAGCAAAACAGCAATCAGTTAACTTCAGACTCTCCACTAGGGGCAAAATAAGCTGTTATTGTTTAAGCCACAGTTGAGTCTGCAGACTCTTACATTGGGATGTCTCCTGATAGTCACACAATTTCCTAGCCTTAAGTACAGTTAAATTTTTAAAAGATGATTTGTTTTGCAGTACTGGGGATTGAACTCAGGACTTTTCACTTGCCAGGCAAGCATTTATTCCACTGAGACCTGTAATCAGCTCTATGAGAGATATTCTCTGTCTCTGTCTCTGTCTCTGTCTCTGTCTCTCTGTCTCTGTCTGTCTGTCTGTCTGTCTGTCTGTCTGTCTGTCTGTCTTTCTCTAATCAAAATTGGAAGTGTGTTCCTTTGGCCAAACAGTGTGCCTGGTAACAGAGGCCACCCACATCTCCCCATGACCTATCAAACTTCCTTGTTGTACAGATGGGGAAACTGAAGTCTGGCATGTGGCAGGCATGTGCGACAGACCATCTCAGATGGAGCCATAGAAGGAAGGTGGGTTTCACCTCCTACAGAGACCTCTCCCATCTCTTCCATCCCCTTACTACAGGGCTCTACAATGCATGATGCATTTCACAAACAGGATCTCAAACAAGGAACTGAGACAAAAGCATGAACTGGTTTCCCAGAGGCCACACACTTCATTAATCACTGATGATTTTCCAGTGTGCTCACTGGATCTGTTGACTTTAAATATTTGTCACCTGGAAATTCATTCACAAGTGTTGGCAAACCAGAATAAGAATTAGGAAGACTCTCACTGAGGACCCTTGAAGCAGGGAGAGATTGCTTGTTTGTACAGCTGGAGCTGGGTTGTTAGATTCCTTGTAGGGAGGATGACACAGAGCTAACCTCTCTACATGTGTCTGCACAGGAGGAACAATTTGATGCTTCCTTGCAGACAACAAAGAGTTGCTTACACCTATTGCATGGGCCTGTGCCACTGGGGCCACTAGAGTTTGGGTTTTCAATGTTCTCTCAAGGCCCATGTGTTAAAGTCATCTCCTCTGGGAACTCTTGGGAGCCATTGTGAGGTGGGGCCTGATGGGAGGTCTTTAGGTTATTGGGGGCATGCCTTTGATAATAGGGGACCCTGCAACCTGCCTCCTCTCTGTTGTTCCTGGCCATAAAGTGAGTGGCTTTGCTTCATGACACACTCATGCTATGTGCAGTCTCGCCCAGAGTGAAGGAGCCAGCTGATCATGGGATGAAGTTTTTAAAGTTATGAGTCAAAATTATTAATTTCAGAAGCTGACTATTTCAAATATTCGTTATAATAATGAAGGGCAGGGTAACAAAAGAGAGAGAGAGAGTGTGTGTGTGTGTGTGTGTGTGTGTGTGTGTAGGGTTATTTGCTTATTCATTCTCACAGTAAATATTTCCTGAGCCCCCTATTCCCAGTGGCAGGGACTACATCGGACACTGATATTGGAGGTCAATAAGGCTGAGTTTAGAGGGCTTCTTGGGGCTCAGTTCAGACAGATCCCCATAAACAAGCCATTTCAGACAGAGGAAAATGCAAGATGGAAGCTGGTGCCTTGGTAGCACGTGTCTAGGCAGGTGGGCATGTGGCTGCATGATGGGTTGGGGGTGAATGACAAGATGGAGGCAGTCATGTGAATACCTGGGGAGAAGGACATCCTTTGGATTTTTAGTGAATACAGGTGCCACTGGAGAAGAGGGGGAAGCAGGACAAGCTGAGGTCAAAGAGGTGACTGGGATCAAATTATGTAGAGCACAGTAAAGTTGAAAACATCTTCTAGAGAAGGGCCCAGAATTGGGTAAGGGTAGGAATAGGGTGTACTCAGGAAAGTGCTACAGATGAATGGATTCTCTAACGCACTCACTGAAGCACTCCTGAGAGTGAAGAGTGTGGCCCTGCGCTTTATCCCTTTGGAAGTTTGAGAGTGGGTTCTCCCTGTCTCCACTGGATGTCACTTCTGTCTTGTTCATCTCCCACCTACCCTTGACAATGGCTAAGACCTTTGAGGCCCTCCTTAAGAAGGGAGAGCTGGGGGTAGAGGCTTCAGGGTATCTTTCTCCTATGGTTTCCTCCACATCCCAGAGAGGAAACCTTGGTCTTCCTGCATGAAGGGCCCTCCAGGGAGAGGGGAGGAGTGACCAGAGAGCAGGGAATCCTGGATCCCACTGGCTAAGGTTGCTTTCCTGAGGCATGGCAGTGACACAGTGGAGAGCATAGCAAAGACTGTGGTGAACCTGAGACCTGAGCAGCCAGAGGAGTCTCAGCTGACTGCCTCCACTGACAAGGTCAAGACTGGGCTGCAACTTGCTTCATGAATATAAAGCAATGCATTGAGGTGGGGCAAAGCAGAATTTCAGCAGCTTAGCCCAACCCAGGCCCTGTGTAGCTACTCCATACGTATTTTAAAAAACATGAATAGCATCATTCCAGATATAATGTCCTGCAACTTGCTTTTTTCACTTAGGCTGTCTGGAAAGGTGTTCGTGTCAAGACATGAAGATCCATCCTAGTCATTACATTGTCACATGACAGGGAATATTTGCGTCACCCATTTTCCCAGCTGATGAACTAGTTTTTGTTGGTTGTAATTATCTGCTACTAGTAACCAGCCCTTCAGTAAACATCTTTATCATTTCTTCCTGACTCGGCATTTCCCTAAAGTAGTTTTATTCTTCAGCCACAGCCAAGCTATCAATTACCTGGGTGAATGACAGGTTTGACTGGAACCTACCTAGTAAAGTTCTGATGAGGACAACCTGAGGGAAGAGAATTAGATAAATTCTTTAGGGGCGGCTTTAGTTGACAAAGAATGTAGGCCTTAGAGATGTTCTTGGTTTAGTCTCAGCTGTTCTAATAACTTACTGGAGAGCAATAGATAAGTCCTTGAACCTGGGCCATGTTTTTCGCTGAAAACACTGAGGCCTTGGTGACAGGGGCTGATGAGGTGATTTGTAAGGTTTCTCTCTGCTGAAAATGTCTTATATCTCCAACCCACAGTTTAAATGCATGCAATAAACTGGTTAAATTAATTGTACCATTGTGTCATTGTCATCAATGTTGTATTAGTAGCTGCTTTAAAAAGATATATTTGTTTTAATACTTAGTAAGATGGGCCAAAACAAAACACACTACTTTGAAACACTTATTTAACATAAAATGAGGTGGAATAATCACTGAACAATATTTTATTTTAATTAATTCAACAAATAGTGAGTGCTTTTTTTTTTTTTTTCAGGAAACGAGGCTCAAACTCACAACCTTGCACGTTGCAAGCAGGCACTTGTGCCCCTGAGCTATCTCCCTGGCCCAGAGTGCTTTGTTTGTTTCCAGCATAGTTCTAGGCAGTGGGGATTCACAATGAACCAAGTGGAAAAAAAATCATGCTTTCAAGGAACTTACACTCCATTCCAGAATTTATGGTTGTGTGTGTTGAGGTATAGCTTAAAAATTCATGCTTTTGCAAATGCAGAGAAATATTAGATTAATTTTCTAAGCACTATACATGGAAGTCACAGTGTGATTTCTCACTGTGTGTGATATTCAGCCAATGAGCTAACAGGATTCTATAGTTTCAAATTGTAAACCAGAATTTCTGGGGATCCTGTCTTTGAAACACTATATTGTATTTGATCCAAAATACTCTCTAATGGTCTGTTGTAGGGATTTGCTGGTCTCTCCATGGTCCCCGGGAGATAACTGCAAAAGGATTTAGAAAATAAAGACAAGCTGAAGTCAGGTGGTAGACCGTGTCTGATGGCAACTGGCCCTCAACAACAGTAGAGGCATTTGTTTACATCTTTGCAAAGTTATAAGACACAAAGTTGCCTGGTGACTAGTAGCCCACAAAGTCCAGGCAGGAGGTTTTTCTAAAGACTGAGGTAGCTTGAGTGCTTCAAGCAATGAGGTCTTGGCCTACCCTCCCACATATGATTGATTTCCAGCTTCAAGAGTTCCCAAATGGTGTACTAAATCCATTTGCTCACAAGTTTGGCCTAGTTCTGTTATTTCTTTGCTGATTTTTTGTCTAGTTAATCTGTTGCTTTGTGACATGGAGTGTTAAGGTCCCCTGTTATGATGGTATTATTGCTCATTTGATTTTGCATGTCTATTAATATTTGCCACAAGGACCCGCCAAATAGCTCAGCAGATTAAAGCACCTGTAAGCAGGCGCAGGGGTCTGGGTTCAATCCTGTGCCTGTTGCCCCTTCCCCCCCAGGAATGCTGAGATGGCATTGAGACTGGGTGTGTTGGTGTACGCCTATAATCTCTCTTTGAAGGCTGTAAACAGGTGGATCACTACACGTCCAATCTAGTAGTGAAACCCTGAACACCCTTCCCTAAAAAAAACAAAAAAAACAAAACATGCTGCATATAATTGGGTGCTCCCTTATTTGGTGCATATATATTTATTATTGTTATCTTTTCCTCTTGTAGTTTTCACCTAACAAGTATTATCTTAGTTACTCTTCTCTCATTGCTGGGACAAATATCCAACACCTAAAATTAAGGAAGGAAAGGTTCATTTAGCTCACATTTAGTGAAGTGCCAGTCCATACTCGACAAGCTCCAAGGCAGAGTGGCACATGGAAGAAGGCCGCCATTCAGGGTGGCGGGAAATAGCAAAGGACAAAGGGAGGGGCAGCAGCTGCATCTTCTAACCAACCTCTCTCTCCTCCTTATGATATAATGCACATTACCCACCCCAGGACAGAGGTAGCACTCATACCATAATCCCTGCGCTGGATAAAGAGTTAATCATAAACTCTAGAAGCTGCCCCATGACTGCATGAGACTCTGGAGGTCAATTAGACACAAATCATAACAGGTATGTAGTGACCTTCCTTATCTTTTTTTGATCACTCTTAGTTTGACATTCACATTTTCTGCAAACACAATAGCTACCCCTGTTTTTTGGGGGTTCCTGTCCCATGGAGTACCGTTTTCCATCTTTTGACTTTCAGTCTATGAATTTCCTTTTGAGTTAAATGTGTTTCTCCTGTATAGTTAATCTATCTCTTTGTGACAATGGAGTTCTCAAGACAGAGGTAGCTTGACTGCTTCAGGCAATGAGGTCTCAGCCGGCTGTCCCACATATGATCAATTTCCAGCTTCAGCTATGCTGTTTCTGCCTTCAAGCCATCTGACCACGGACTGAAGCCTCTGAAGCTGTGAGCTGAAACAATTCTTTTCTCCTTTAGTTTGTCATGTATTTTGTCACAGCTATTGAAAGTTAACTAACGTAAGTAATTTGGGTAGTATGTATAAAATGATATAAATGTCCATTAAAGAAGAATGGTATTTTGTATTTATAAAGGATTGCCTCTTTCAAGTTGTAGTTGGTAACATTTTTATCCAAGTGGTGACATCTATTATGTATAAATATCTTATTTTCATCAAAATGGGTAGAGTTTGAAGACATTATGGTAAATGAAATAAGCCAGCACAGAAAACAGAAATACTATATGTTTTTGTTCACATGTAGAAGCTAAAATAATTGATCTTGAAGAGAGTGCAGTAGTGATTACTAGAGGTTGGGAAGGATGGGAGCAGATAAAGGGAGACTGGATAGTGGATGCCAAAATATGGCTAGATAGGAGAAATAAGATCTAGTGTTCTGTTGCATGGCAGGGTGACCATAGTGTATAACAACCTACTTTATGTTGCTTTAAAAACTAGAAGAATTCTCAGTCTCCAAATACAAACACACACACAAAGATGGAAATGCTAATTATACTGATTTAGTTATTACACTTGTGTACATGTATTAGATTATGTTGTACCCCATAAATATGTACAACTATATGTCAATTTAAGAGAAAAAAGGCTGGGTGTAGTGATACATACCTATAAGCCCAGCACTCAGAAGGCTGAATTTGAGGCCAACCTGGGCTACATAGTGTGTTCAAGACCAGCCTAAATTATACAGTGGGACACTGTCTCAAAATTTTTTCAAAAAAAATATTTATTTTTATTTTTCTTAAGAAGCATCTCTGCAGTCAGGGAGTTTGTTGAGCTATTACAGATGACACAGCTCTAGCACTGTGTCTAGAGCTAGGAACATATTTATAATCAAAATTTAGGAAGCAGAATGTAACACATTTACATTGGACCTACATTGGCTATAGATAAGAGGAAACATAATATGAAGGAGGGAAAAGTTTGGCTGGGAAGACAGATTGCAAGGAGAAATACTCATTGTTTCTGGATTGATTGGGATTGGAAGCAAGATGAGATGCTGCTAGGGTTTAGTCAGAGTTTTAGCATATATTTAAGAGAGTAGAATAGCCTCTCTTGGCTTGGCCTATGGAGGTTAACTGAGTAATTTTTTTATCTCTCCCCTACTCCATCCTCTGGTCCTTGTGACTGAAGTTAGGACATCTTGGAATTTTTCTTTTATCTATGCACAGAGATATTTCCAGGCTGAGCATGGTGAAACAGAAGTTTCCATATCTCCTCTTTGCTGAATGGTCTTCTAGGTAGTGGAATTACAGTGTAATTGACTCCAAGTCTTGCTGTGGGATTAGTTTGGGTTTAGGCACTTCTTAAGTGACCCTGGGTGGGTTAGTGCTGCAAAGCATCAGTTTCTTTCATATCTACAAAAGGGGCAATGGTAGTCTGTACTTCCTGGAGCTATTATTAGAATTACATAGAACTGGGCTGGCTAAATAGTTCAGTGGATTAAAGTGCCTGCAAGCAGGCACAGGGGCTGGGGGTTTCCAGGGCTTGCTATGCCACCCCACCCCCAGCGCATGCTGAGAAGACAATTGAGACTGGGCTTGGTGGTGCACACCTGTAATCCCAGATCTTGGGAGGCGTAAGGCAAGCCACCTACTTCTGTCCACACAGCAGTAGATTACTCCCTAGGGCCTTTCACTTCCAGATATTATGATCCTTAATGATGTCTTTTACCATCAGATCTGGAAGCTTCCTGCAGGTGGGAGCCTCCTTCCTTTCATCAGTCAAATCTTATCTGAATGTTAGTGAAATGCCAACCATGTCTGCCAAACAGCACTGTGGGAGAGTCAGGTGAAATAGTGACTACAAAAATGCATTGACTATTGAAAAGATCTAGTTATATGATATGGTTTGTGTCTAGTTGTGCCCCAAAGCCTCATGTAACCATTGGGGCAAACTTCTAGAGTTTGTGATTAATTCATGATCCAGTGCTAGGATTATGGGTGTGAGTGCTCCACCTGCCCTGGAGTGGGTATACTGCATTACAGTGTAAGGGGGGAAAAGAAGCTAGCTAGAAGCCGCAGCTTCTGCCCCTTCCTTTGCTCTTACTGTTTTCTACCACCTTGAACAGCAGTCCTCTTTCATGTGTCAGTCTACCTTGGAGCCAGTCGAATATGGATTGAACGAGCTAAATAAACCTTTACTTAATTTTGGGTGTGGGGTATTTTGTCCCAGCAATGAGAGATGGGTGAGACATTATATATGAATTTTAACAAGGGTCTAAAATGCACAAATATGGACACATACAGTACACAAGACACAAAATCTAAAGTGAGTCATTTATTGAAGTATCTCGATATTTTATTAATTTATATCTGTTAAAAATAATATGGACTTATGTGCATAAAAATCTTCAATCTATGTGTATGGCACCAGGAATTTATAATTACTCATTATTCTATATATATGAGATTTTTCCTGATTATAAAAGTACCTGATTAGGGGCTGGGAAGATAACTCAGTAGAATAAGAACTTGCCTGGCAAGTGCATGGTCCTGAGTTCAATCCCAGGTACCACAAAAATAAATAAATAAATAAATAAATAAATAAAAAGTAAAATAAAATAAAAATACCTGATTACTATAAAAAATATGGCAAATATGGAGAGGCATAAAAGAGTAATAAAAACCAGGCATAATTTTACCCCTCCAGTGAATAATTTTTAACATTTTTAGTATCTCTCTGTTTTACTTTAAAAAAGTTCTTAAAAATAAATAAAATCCTTAGAAATATTTTTATGTGATTTTATATTAACTAGCTTTGTGTTCTGTTTTTTTATTGAATATTGTCTTAAAAACATTTCCCCACATATGACAAATTCTTTGTGAATGTGAGTGCATTCACCACTTCTGTTTTAGCCCCAACCCTGACTCAGACTGAGTGTTCCCAGCAGGCTAGCCACCATGTGGCCTAGATGGGAAATGAAAGGAGACACACCAAAGAAGGACATCTAAGTCCTCAAGGCTGATGAATTAGGGTCTGAGCTCCTCCCAGAAGAGGGAGTTCCAACTCTGAGCGGACTTCTTTTGAAAGTGGAAATTTTTCTGCTTTAGCCAAGGACAGGCTGGTGGGCTTCCATTTATGTGAGATCAGGCCTAGTCAATGTTAGTGTCAGAAGATCTGGACATGAAGGTTGCCCAGATGTAGAGATTTCTAAACTGGTGATGTCGGTCAGTGGATTGTTTGCTCACTGGCTGGTCACATATCTTTGAGGTGGCCAAGAGTGAGGTTCCCCTAGTAGCAAATGATTTTCAGCAGTTTAAGGTACTTTGTTCAGTAGCTAAACAAGGGCATAAAAAGCAAAACCAAACAACAAAAAGTGAAATCACCCCTGGATAGTTGGTAAAGATAGCACTTTAAAGTCATCTGGGGCCTTCACATAACCAGTAGTCCAGCTTTTGCCCAGCCGTTCGTGTTGGTATAGACTGAGCAGAAAGGAGAAAGAAAAAAGGAATGGCGTGGAGGTGCACTAAGTGTAGTTCTCCAAGAAGTGGATTTGCAAGTTCAAGTGCTTCTAGTTTCCTTCTGCTGAAGAGGCTCATTACATCATGGGGTAAGCGAGGACAAAATAGTTAAGCCCTGAGTTGATCAGGTCCCTGTACGTCCTGTGAATTGCCCGCAAGGTCCTGTCCTCTTCATTAGTTTCGTGTCTGTTTGTATAAATTCTCACCTGTGCCAACAAAGAAACAACCCCCATGCCCCCACACACAGAGTGACTACGTCATTCAGAACCAAACAATGATCTAAATGATCACATACTGTTGCTGGCAAGATCAGGAAGGGCCAAAGCCCAACTACGATTGCCTCTTGGTATCTGTGGGACATTGGTTCCAGGACTTCCCATACATAGCAAAATCCAGGAAGGCTCAAGTAAAATGGTGTGGCATTATATTTGCAGATAAGCTGTACACATTCTCTTGTGTATATTCTCTGCCAGTTACTTATCATACCTAATAGGAATGCTGTGCAAATAGCTATTATGCTCTATTGTTTGAGAAGTAATAAGAACAGCATAGATGCTGTTTTTAATCCTTATTTTCAGTTTACCATTGGTTGAGTCCACAGAAGAGAAGCCCATGGCCATGGCAGTCTGGCTACACTAAGAGGGCTGCAAATTCCCTTCTGTGAAATTCTTTACAGCCAGTGGACAGATTCTGGGGTAATGGCTCTTCCTGTTCTGGCTTCACCCTTCTTCTGCATCCCAGAGCAGAAGCACTGTGCCCGGCTAGATGCCCCACTGTCCCACCAAGCCAGCCAGGGCCCCTTACCTTGAGTGTGCGCAGGGCACACTGCCCCTCTTGCTGGCTCTTCAGGATCCGCTCCACAAACCTAACATCAAGGAAAGCCCAGATTTTGAAGTAAAACAGCTTCCTGCAGGAGAGGATGAGGAGGTACAGCTCTTCGTCAAGTGACTCATGGTTGTTGTTGAACTCAAAAGTTAACTTCTGGAAAAGCACCAAAGAGGAAGTTGTGAGTGGGCAGGTACTGGTTGGTAACATCTTTAAGGCTGAGCTCGGGCCTATTGCTATGGTGGTTTAGGAGATTTTTAGATAAGGAACACTAGATATTTAATCTTCAAGGAAGAGATCTGAGAAAGACTGTGGTCATGCTATAGGAATATAAATAAGCTGTTAGCACCTTGTAGCCCACCTATATTAGCAATCACTGGTATTTGTTCCTATCATTGTCAACTAT
Source organism: Capromys pilorides (assembly GCA_004027915.1). NCBI lineage: Eukaryota > Metazoa > Chordata > Mammalia > Rodentia > Capromyidae > Capromys > Capromys pilorides. The sequence goes on from PVKN010008989.1 coordinate 15,663, forward strand.
GATAATGATGACAAGGTCCTGAGGTCTTATAGGTGGCAAGACTACCACACTGCGGTACTTTCCAGGGCCTCTGAGCTCTTCAGAGCCCTAAGTCAATCTTGATTTTCTGTCTGGTTTAGTTTTTCCCATTCTATTTTCCCATCTCCCAGGCACTGCTGAAACTAGATGGGTCCCTTGCTTAGAGATGACCATAGGGGCCACATGAACCCCTGTGTGCTGCTGTGACATTGTCAAGAAAAGGTCACATGCTTCACATCTCTGAGTCACAGGTAGAGGGGCTTTTCTTGGTTGACCACTGACCAGAACATTCCTGTCTCATGTCAAAAGCAAGCAGCAGTTTTTGTTATCTGCTCTGGTCTTGAGGACATGGGGGAGGCTTAGTCTGGTAATAATTCACATATGCTCAGGGTAGAATCAGCAAGCTTTTCTTTGGGGAAACAGATTGCCTGATGACAGTTGTTGCTTGCAAGCCTCCTCAGGCCTCCCCTCCTACTTACCTGCAGGGTGTGCCGGAAGGTGGGCAGGAGGTCTGTCAGAGTGGGCCTCAGGGACCAGTCCGGGTCACTGAAGTAGCAGCTTTTCAGACTTACGCTCCTGAGGGGGATCTCCTGCAGGAGGATGCGGACCAAGAGCTCATATTTCATGATCCGTTCAAAGAAGAAGTTCACCTTCAGGTTGTTGGCCTGCCTGGTCAGCTTGGCCCAGGACATGCCCCAGATGACCTGGCTGTGGGGGTCATGAACATGACATTTGATATTCATGGTCCGGAGAGTACTGGCAGTGTTCTCAGCCAAGTTCTCAAGCAGCTCATCAGAAATACAGTTGTAGTTGAGTGTCAGGAACGCCAGATTATGGAACGTGGCCATGATGTTGTTGAACTGGGGGCTGCTGTAGACAGTCAGGTTGTGGCTGAAGAAGTCTTCGATGTTAAGGTCTGAGGTGGCGCTCACATTCCGCCGATAGCTCAGGGAGCTGAGTACCCGGCAGCCCTGCTGCACAGTCAGCCTGGCCCCCTTCAGGCTGAGGCAGTCCAGATACTTGCCCATTTTCTTTAAGAAGAAGCTCAAGCTTTTGATAAGTGAGTTCCTGATGCTGCTCCTCCACACCAGGCGGTCTAGCTCTAGGTGCTGGATGGAAAGCGACTTCAGGCGGTTGTTACTTCGGCCCAGGCAGGACAGAAGACCTCGCATGGTGACCTGGAACTTCTTGGTCAAGATAGCATTGTAAGGATTCAGAAACTTGATCTCCAGACATTCCAAATAATGACCAAATTTCTTAATATACCAGAGAGCTGACTTGAATTCCTTTGCATGCAACCGGGATGATCTCCCGCTGAAGGTGATGGCCCTATATCGCCAGAGGTCTGCTGAATACATCATTTGGTTCCACTTTTTGCAGACAAGGGCTGCTCTGGATCTGTCCCTGTCTCCAAGCCACCAGAAGATACGGCGCAGGCACACATCAGGGAGAGTGGCCCAGAAGCCCTGGTCTTGAGGCTGGATCAGTTCGCTTTCTTCATCCATCAAAGAATCGAGAGGCACAGTGCAGCTGTGTGGTAAGCAGGGCTTTCAAAACTGAGGGGGAAGAAAAAGCAATCAGGTTTTTCTGTGGAGAGTAAAGAGGAAGATTCGCCAAATGGAAATTAAACTCGATTGCACAAACTGTCTCTGTGGTTCTGTGTGGCCTGCATTTGGCACGGTGCCACATGCAGGTCGTTCAGGGTGGATAACACAGCCCCCCACCTGTGCAATAGCACACCTGGAAGGATTTTACAGACTACCTGGGGACATGCACCAGTACTTGGTTTCAATATGGTGAGAGAAGGGAACATCTCCAGGCATTGTCATGTGCAAGTGTGGCACAAATGGTAGAGATTAATTCTGCCTGGTAAGGAGGAAGTGGAGAAGGCACTCAGGAGGTGACACTGAACCTGGGTTGGTTGAGTGTTTGGTGTTGAGACAGGATCTACTTGTCCAAGCTGGCCTTGAACTCACTGTGTAGCTCAGGCTGGCCTTGAGTTCACAGTGATTCTCCTGCCTCAGCTTCCTGAGTAGTGGGATTACAGCCTGTGCACCGCCATGCCTGGCTATAAACTAGGTTTTAATAGTGAGTCGGATTTGCAAGACAGATGAGGCTGGCTTAGTGGTGGCTGAGGGAGAATGGATGCCCTGCAGGCAGAGGGAAGAGTACGTGCAAAGCCACAGAACTGTGAATGCGTATCCTGTGTTGGTATTCAGAGAATTAAGGATCATGTGGAGGGCTGAGCGTGTGGGCGAGCAGGGGGCAGAAGTGCTAAGCACAGTGGGTGAAGCAGGAGATGCAGGACCAAGGAGCCCTAAGTGCAATGATGAGGACCATGTCCTGGAGAGCAGGTGCTCCCCGCTTCCCCTCCCTGAGACTTGGGAGTTCAGACAAGGCCCCAGGGTGAGGATCGCTGCATACCTGGAGCTGCGCTGCTGATGGTGGCCTTTACATTTGAGAAGTACAAGCAGCAAAGCAAGGTGAAGAACCCCCGCTGAGGCCTTGGGGAGCTGGGAGTGGAAAGTCACCTGGGTGGAGAGGATGAGGTCAGCCCCCAGGGGTAGAAATGACCACTCGGGGGCCATGGAAGAGCAATGGCCAGGGGCAACCCCGGGTGGGATCGTGGGAATGGGATGGTCTGAGTTCCTCTGAGGACACACACAGGGAACTGGTAAGGCAGACCTGGGGAGGAGGGAAAGGCTTCTGGCTGACTGTCGTCTTGCAGGTGGTCCTACCAGTCAGGCGTGGGGGTCCCAAGGGAGGCAGCTGAGACCTGCTCAGTCTGTGGAGCCATCAGTCCGACTGGCTGTATAACCCCCTGCTGAAGTTTTCACACCTTTTTATTTTGAAAGTTTCCTCTGCTATAAAGTATCTCTGGGTGTCTTGCCCTCTGCCCTACCCCCCACACTTTCAAATTCAAGCCTTACTACTGGACAGATCCTCCACTGGATACTCTCCCAAGCAAAGCCAAGACTATTGATCATGGTCAATAAAATCACAGGACTGGAAACAGACCTGAGGATTTATTTCGTTTTAGAGATCCACATGGAAGCCCAGAGAGGCAAAGGCTCTTACTTGTGGCCACACAGCCAGTGAGTAACAAAGCCCAGACTAGATCCTGGGCTTTCTTTTTCTCCTGGACATTTTTCTTGCCCCTACTTTTGGACCTCAGATGGGCAGAGGAGAGGCAACTCAATCATATTTTAATATAATTGATTATATTTTCCAATCCATATTATATATGCAAGACATTTTAGTTTCACTTAGCCATTTATTTCCTTTTAACGTTCTGTCCTATTCTGTTGCCCCCTTCCACATAGGCAACTATATTAGTCAGTTTGATGTCAATCTTTTTGTTTGCATGTGTTGATCACATGTGGGTTGAATGTATGGGTTCTACTCTGTAACTGTATTTTACCCACCCACTGCTCCTGCTGTCTAGGACCCCTAGTCTCCCTGCCTTTTCCTGCCCTTTCTCGCCTGTGACAGCGCTTGGCCTCCTCCAGCTCCTGCCAACATCACAGTGGCAGTGAGCACCTCCAAGTGAGTGAGTATGCAGCCCTGCCCCCACATTCCCATTCTCCTCCTTTCCCCACTAACAATTGGGCAGTATGGCCCCTGTTTCCAGCGGGCTGTCCCCTGTTCCTCCCCAAAGCTGGACAGCTTTCTGTAAGGGACTGAACAGCAGCCCACTCTGACCCAAGGATCTAGGCAGTTCTGTGTCCCCACCTGCACACTCACCCTGTCCCTTTCCCTACCCCTTCTGGCTAGTGAGCATCTCTGCATATTACTTGTGTTCTTGTCTTTCAGAAGGACAAGCACTCTGGAGGACTCGTAACTTCCTCAGTCTTCTCTTGAGTAGGTGCTCACACAGTTGATAAGTGAGAAAATTGGGATGTTTCTCACATCGATTGTAAAGTGCTCCATCCCAGAGACCTTTGCTATGCGCAGCATGGATGCCGGTGTGTAAGGATGCACAGAAAAACTCAGGGCAGCAGTGCAGCTCCATGGGAGAGCACTTGCCAGACTGCAAAGCCCTGGATTCCAACCCCAACATGAGAAAGAAGCTAAACTAAAAATCACAGGCAAAGGCAAAGTCACAGGTGAGGATCATCAGACCCCTAGGCAGTAAGAATGGACTGGAACAACTTTTGATGGCTAGAAAAGTTTGCTCATGGGCCAGGGAGATAGCTCAGGGGCACAAGTGCCTGCCTGGAAAGTGTAAGGTCCTGAGTTTGATCCCTGGTTCCAAAAAAAAAAAAAGTTTGCTCAAGGAGATCCCAAATCATACATACTGTACCAAGTTTTTCCAAATGCCCTATCACCAGTGAGAGGCAGTGTAGCTTACGTGGGAAGACTCATGGGGCTGCTGTAAGGAAAGCCCGGAAAAGTGTCTAGAACATAGGAATCGCTGGACAAGGGTCTGCTGCCATTTGTAATGCTGGGCCAAGGCACTTTTGTGTCGTGCCTGCCAGGAAGGTGTGAATGCAGATGGGGAAGCGAGGCCTTGGAAAGTTAATACGGTTTCTTAATGAGGTCATGTAGTGAGGGGTGGGTTATTTATTTTATAAATTAATTTTGAGACAGGGTCTTGCTATCAGTTCAGTCTGGCCTTGAACCCACTATGTAGCCCACACTGGTCTCAAACTCACGGAGATCCTCCTGACTCAGCCTCCACAGGGCTGGCATTCCAGGCATATACTATTTTATCCAGTAAGAGGTGGAATTTGAACCCAGACTACGACTCTCAAGCGTAGGCTTGGTCCATCCTATCACATAGGTGCCAACTCAGGAACAAAACCCAAGGTTGGGCGCTGGCTGCCCTCCCTTGCTCATCAGTTACCTGCCTGGGGAGGCTCCGTCGCTCGCTCTCTTGCTCACTCAGGCTGCACCCAGTCAGGGCTGCAGGGATAGCGAGCGACCTGCCCCTGCCCCTCCGCCCTGCGCCGCTGCTGCACTGACGCCGCCACCGCCGCCGCCAATGCAAGCCCTCATGCAGCTGCTCAGCTAAATGCTTAGCACTGCGCCCTCTTTGTGACGCCTCGCTGTCCCCGGGCTCTGCTCAGCCTCACAGTCCCAGGAACCCAACTGGAGAGCAGCCGTGAGCCTCCGGAGGGTGTCCTGGAAGGCGCCACGCTCCGCCTTCCCTCGGCGAGCAAAAACAAGTTCCCAGTTCTGACCCAGCTCTTGGGTCCAGCAAAGCCTCGTTAGAGGCCCAGCAGGTGCGTCTCTGCAGGAAGTCACTGCCTCAGCATTTTGTCCCCTGCCTCTGCTCTCCATGGACAAAGTACCCAAGGCAAGCCTTAAGCAAACCCGAGAAGAGGAAAGCGTTCCCTTTCCCGTTAGGGAGGATGGAGCCTTGGCAGGTGCTGGGGTCCTAAGAGGTCTCCCCATGGCCTGATTAGTAAAGAGCTCGGCCAGCCCACAGGCAGATGGCATCCTCAGTCCCTTTCCTCCTGAAGCCGCCTCAGCTGTCCTTGTGGGTGTCACCAACCCATCCTCCTTTCTCCTCATCGCGTTTCTCCTTTTTCTGCTACACACCTCTCTTTCCTGTCCCACCTTTTGCAACCCTATCCCTGGAAAACTGGCGAGAAACCCCAGAAGGCAAACAATAAGCTTTCAAGGAAGGTGTTTTTATTCTTCAGGGACAAAGCTGGGGTCTCTTCGGCACCCCAGCTACTGATCCTGGACATTTAATCAGAATGCTCAACCAGAAGAACTGGAATCTTCTCTCCTAGTTACCTGGAGCCCGAGGGGAAACCACTGTCCTTGTTCAAAAGATTCAGGAACATAGTTAAAGCGCAAACTTTTTCTTCTAAATAGGAAGGAATAAAACCCATCTCTTTTCACAAGTGGCAACCACCATGGAAAGGAAGCAGGATAGCTGGTGCAAACAGGAAATCTTCTGAATTCACAGTGACTCTTCTTTCCAAATCTAGCTTGATTTTCTCACTTATCTTCCATTGGAGGAAGAGAATTGTCTGCATTTTACCTGAAAAAAAAAAAAAAATATATATATATATATATATATATATATATAATTTAGTATATTTTCAGGGGGAGGGGCTAGCATCTTCAATATCCCCATTCCCTGCTGTCACACAAGAGCCCTAAGTAAGCTACAGGCGTCTGGAGACTGGGGTAGATGCACAGCAGTGGCACTGAGCCCATCACTTGGGGTGAGGGGCAGGAGGCTTTGGGTGGTGTTTATTAGCGGCTCATAACAAAGGGGTGATGGTAGTGGTGGAAGAATAAGAATAGGAGACAGTAAGCCCCACTGTTCTCTTGGCTATGGCTAAATGACAACATTATGATGTAAAAAAATGTGTATGACAGTTCTTCCAACATTCACATTCATGCATGTTTGATAATAAAGTCACCAAATAAAATATAGGGTGCTCATTTAAATTTCAATTTTAGAGAAAGAATTATTGCATGGGACATAGTTATACTTTTAAAAAGTTGTCTGATGTGATGGTAGATGTCTGTGATTTTAGCTCTTTGGAAAACAGAGGCACAAGGATTACAAGTTCAAGGCCAGTCTGGGAAACAGTGAGACTTTGTCACAAAATAAAAAATAAAAATGGCTGAGGATGTAGCCCAGTGGTAGACTACCTCTCTTAACCCACTGGCCCCTGGTTTAAATCCACCATACTGCCTAATCCTAACTCTAACACTAATACTAATAAATTCCCTTGTTTTTCTGAAATTCAAACTTGTCTGGGCAACCAGTATTTTCATTTGCTAAATCTGACAACCTTATTATATAAAGAAGGGAAAAAATGTGAAAGAAAACATGGTAGTGGTGGGAGATAAGGAAAAATGGCGTAGCAAGAAAAAATTAGTCCATTATGTAAGGTTACACACACACACACACACACACACACACACACACACGTATAAAGAAACTTAAGAGGTACTTTGGCCCACTTGACACTAGGTCTACTATATACTGAATGAAGAAGGCAAATGTAAGGGGCTGGCCAAATAACTCAGCAGATTAAAGTGCCTACAAGCAGGTACAAGGGCCTGCGGTGCTGGCCCAGGGCATGCTGAACTGGCAATTGAGACTGGGCATGGCAGTAGGCACCTGTATTCCCAGCTCTTGGGAGACTGTAAATGGGTGGATCACTATGAGTCCGATCTAGTAGTGACACCCTGAACACCCTGTAGACCCTTCCCTAAAATACAAAAAAGAAAAAAGAAAAAGTATATAAGGGAAAGGCAGTAGTTAAAGCACTTTGTTAGTTTTGTGTGAGTGAAAGTTTTGGAAGGACACCCCAAGGCTGCTGAAATTGGTATTTCAGAGTATTGGGAAAGTGGGATAGGTACAGGGAATAACTAGTTTTGCTTTTACTCTTCAAGCTACAATGCATCTTTATTATCTACAACAAAATCTACTCCTTTAGTATTTTTTTTTAAATGTCAAAGAAGTAAGACATCTAGGCCAGAGTTGAAGAGCAAAGGGTTTGGAGCTATACATGTGGAGTACACATGTGGAATGGATTCTCCCACTCTCCTTGTGCCATCCTATGGAAGGTACTCTACACACCTTTTTATCCAGTTTTCTTATCCGTAAAAGGAAGATAAAATACTTACCTGTTGTTTATAGCAAAGATTAAACATTTATCAAGAGCTCTGCATTATGACTGGCACATACTGTTTAACTATCTCTAAGGCCAGTTCTTATTATTACAAGAAAATAATCTAGGATGGAAAAAGTCAGGATACTGAGGAATATGGCTGCAGCCTTGATCTGCTGGAGGCTACCTGCAAGCTTCTTCAGGATCAGAGCAAGATATTTCTGCTTTCTGGGCCTCTCTTGCTTTATCCATACCTTGAGGGAGATAACCTGGCCTTTGGTGACATTCACTCACTCCATAGTTTTGGAGCACTTTCTCCAAAGTGTCAGCCCTTAGGGCTCGGAGCTGGAGACAAAGAAGTGAAAGATCTGGCTCCACCTTCAAAGACAACCCAGTCTTGAAAGATGACACAAAAAGGCGGGTGTCTTGTGCTATGAAGAGTGCACTTGGGCATCCAGGGAAAGGGGATACAGGGAAGGCTCTCCAAATACAAAATGGGCAAACATCCTTCAGATATTTGATCCTTTAAGGTGCTGCCCAGCTGGTTCAGAGCCAGGTAGGGAGAGAACTGAGACTGGGTACCTGATGTTGATTTAGGGTGGGCAGCGGAAGCAGGATACCACACTGAGAACATGCGCTCAGAATGTCATAGACGGCCTCATCCTCTGCAGGAGAGGTACTCCTTGGGTTGAGCTCAGACTTCGAAGGTGGATCCAGGGTTCTGTCTGTGTTGCTTGGTGTTTGCTTTGTTGAATTTTCACAAAGGAGAGGAAATCCATTTATACTTTTTGTCTTTGGGCGGACATCTCTCTCTACGGTGGGAGCTTGGTTTCCACCAATACGACTCGGAAAGGATCTAAGAACCTTTCTCAGAGGCTCAGAGGCTGCAGAACAGTCATCCTGCAATTGTAATACATCAAATGAAAAAAACAAAACAAAAGAAAACATGACTTCAGTTTTGACCATCAGAAGGTACACTTGACGAGATAACCTGAAAACTTCTAAGTACTTAGAAATCATGAAATCATGAACAGAGGACCGGGGAGATAGCTCAGAGGCACAAGTGCCTGCCTGGCAAGTGCAAGGTCCTGAGTT
>PVKN010008990.1:0-16428 GCA_004027915.1 Capromys pilorides
TCCTTCCCCAGACACTTCTATATTTTTCCCCTCTCAGGCATCTAAGGAAACTTTTTCTGTAGCTAACATAAATCTTTGGCTTACAGTTTTCTGGGTTACCCATGGGCTTTGGATTTAGCTATAAATGTTGAGTGATTTGTCTCTAGGCAAAACTACCAGGAACAGATTACATTTGTGTGCTTTCCCTTTTTACTCAGTATTTAGCTACTTCTGACTTGGAATTGGTTTTGTAGTGAAATGAATAGCTTCTACTTCCTGAGGGCTCTCCATTCAAGGTTCATGGTTAATGGAAGGAAAAATTAACATATCCTCCCAATCTGGATGGAAGCCACTTTGACTTCTATCACTCTGACAGATTTTAAAACTGTGCCTCCCTCTTCCTAGCTTATACACTCAAGGCAGACATTTTTGATTGTGTCAAGCCATTCTGGATTCTTGGAGTCTCATAGACCTTGATCTGATAAGTCCTTAGGTCTCAGTCACTTTTCTCGTTATGGAGACAAAGTTAAACCCATCACCCAAAGTTTAAAAAGGAAAGGTTCATTTAGCTCACATTCTGCAAAGGTTTTAGCCCATTGTCAGCTGGCTCCAAGGAAAGGTAGTGCAAGGTAGAAGGACATCACAGAGGAGGACAGTTTGTGGAGGGCAGAAAGTAGCAAAGCAACATAGAGAGAGACAAGAATCTTCTGCCTCTTGTTTGCACGCTGTCTTTCCTGTAGCAGGTGTAGAATTCATGCCCATAATCCTAGCATAGCCAAAGCAATGCCGAACCAATCAATGAACTGATTGCCTTAAGCCCAGCATCACAGACTTGAGATTCAGCCACCTCTGTAGAAGCCCTGTGACTGCATGAGGCTGAAGGGGGGCATCTAGGCACAAGCGATAACACTTAAAATCTTGTCATTTCATTAGTACTTTTAAGGAGATTACTAAACTATCTTATTTAGCAGATTTAGTTAATTTTAGCATGACTAGCCTAATTGGCCTATCCCTTTATTATTATAAGTGGAGGAAATTTACAGTATCATTTTCATAGTGACTTTTTCATCATTTCTAAGTATACAAGTAATACTCCAAATATATAGTTTTTTAAAACTTTCAGCCTAACTAAAGTAAAATTAGAAAAATCATAAAGAAGACCAATAGACATTCAAAAAATAAGGGAAGTATTCAAAATTTACATCAGGAAGATCAAATGTCAGCAAAAGGATTGTTTTCTTGAAATACTAAGAACTTTATGCTAATATCATTTGATGTGCATGAAGTCACCATGCAATTTACCAGTCTAGAGCAATTCACACTGGTTATGTCACAGTTTCTGTGTGTCAGGAATCTGGGAACAGCTTAGCCGAGTGGTCTTGCTTAGTGTACCTCATAAGGCTGTGGTGGAGACATGGGCCAGCACTCTGCAATAATTTCAGGCTGGTCTCAGGCTGGAGGATTCTTACAGAAGTCATCAAAGCTCTTCTTCAATTGCTGCTTTCTTAAGACTTCTACTTCTCTGTCACTCATGATATAGTAGCTGGCTACTCCCAGAGAGATCTACAGAGAGCCTCTATGACAGAAGCAAAATATCATCTATTACATCAGTTGGAAATAATATACAGTGGTCCCCGAGTTTATGAGCTTAATTCTTTTATGAGGGCTGGTTGTAACACATTGGTTGCAAGTTGAGACTCTCTTTCCCTTAAGAAATCATGGAAATACCCATAATGCATCTGAACCTTTCAAAGCATCCTTTAACTAACCTTTTCATAATAATAAAGGGATGTATAATGTGTATAATTTACCAGAACAGCAGTAATTTTCCTAATGTAGTCACCAAAAAGTTATAAAAATATACCTAATTTACCAGAAACAATAGTTTCATACTGTAAGTACCATTCAAGTGGACATTTTTGGCTTCCAGAAAGGAAGGATGAATTGGAAGGTGGTTATCATTTGAAGGAGAGTCCCCTTCTATAAGAACATCAGGAATCTGGCTCCCTGGGGCCCTTCCCTTGGGGAAATCTATAACCCACTAGGACCTGCTTCTGGAGTCTTGACCTTTTCAGAACTAAAAACTGGTCTCAGGCTGTCTGTTCTGTAGTGCAGTATGGTATTGTCTTTAAGCCAGTGAATGCAGGTTGCATTTTTGTCTGTCTGGGTGGGTCTTCTCTACAAATGTTTGTAGCTCTGTGCATTTTTCAGGATTCCTTTATTTAAGAAAAAGATCTTTGCTGCACTGATTGTTAATTCTCCCCCTGCTCTTTAGGAAACTCCTCAGCTGCCCTTCCCCATTGCTCGGTGAGAAGTTGCTGAAGCTCTTCTGTAGACAGCTCCTCTCAGGGTTCCTCTACCAGTTCCCCAACACCACTGTCTACCTGCAAGCCTATGGACAGCTATATTGACAGTGTCATCAGCTGCAGGGTCAATGAAAAGCTCAGGCTCCTCTACACAGCCCTCCAAGTCCCTCTGCATAATTGCAGGCCACTCTTTCTTCCAGAAAGATCTCAGTGTCCTTGAGAGACACTGGTCCAAGACTTCGCAAATACTCCCACACAGGAAAGCTTGTTGCAATGTTCCTTTTAGGACCTTAAACAGTAAATCTTTATCTGAGGCTATCTGAAAGCATTTCAGAAAGAGTTCCTTGGTGTGTAGCTTCTTAAAGTTAGTTGTAACATGCTCATACTGAGGCTTCAGTGAAGGAGTTATATTGTGGGGGAGCAACTTGGAAATCTTGTGGGCGAGCAGGAGCACGGTCCACGATCAAGAAAGCCTTGAGCGGTACACTTTTGTCCTCTAGATATTTAGGAATGGCAGGGCAGAAAGCCTCCCTGATCCATTTAAGCAAAGCGTCCTAGGTTTTTGCACTAGATCGTCACAGAACCCCTAGCCTATTTTTCATGACTATGTTCTCTGAACTCTCAAAGGGGCTCAGAGTAATAAACCAAGACAGCCTTCATCTTGGGGCTACCACTCGTATTGGCACAGTGCAGTAAGTTAGCCAATTCTAAGGCTTGTGGCCTGACATTTTCCTCTCCTCCTGGGTCATGCATGTTCTTCCAAAGAGGCCAGTTGCACCACAGTTGAAAATGTTTTATGGCTTGTTTGTTTGCTTGTTTAATGTATGTGGTGCAGGGTCTCACTGTGCACCTCAGACTTATAGTGAGTGATCGTCCTATTTCAGCCTCCCCAGCAGTGGGATTATAGGTGTGCACCATCACATTTGGACTTGGTCTCCAGCTCAGGGGACTTGGAGGCGAGGCCAGCATAACATATGCTGCTAGGGGTCAAATCTTATTCCTTGCACTTGCCTGAGCATGCACTTAGTCCACTGAGCTATCTCACAGGTTTCACAGTTGAAACCGGATGAGAATAAAGACCCTTTCTCTGTGTCACCATTTATAAGTGGCATATGCAATTTTCAGTAGCTTTTCATCAGCGCTGGCTGCTTCACCATGTAAAAGTTACGCTACGAACCCCATTTCTCACTTTAAAATTGTGCAACCACACCTTGCTGGCATGAAGTGTTTTACCATTACCACTCGTCAATGGATTATCCTTTATGAGACTTGATTTATCGCCCTGGCTTGTTCACGAACCATAGACTCAGGCTATAACCTGCCATTGACCTTCGGTTTATCCGCACAAGTAAAAGCCTTCATACCTCCTCTAACACTGTTGATTGCGACTTCCTAATTTGACTAATACACCTTTAGCAACATTAACTTCTTTACACAATCCTTTCTCTGTAAGGATGTCGAGATAGTAGATTCCAACATGCTGTATATACTAGTGGGATTGGTCACATGAATACCACTCCTATTTTGCCACGGGTTAAAAGTACACTGTAATATTCTGAAATAATGGTGCCTGGGCTAGGCTAGAGTCACAAGAAGCAGGACAAAGTAGAATGGGCAGGACACGGTGCATACGTGGGCTGTGGAGCGGGAGAGCAACGAAGCCAGTGAACGGCAGAGCATCCCTCTGCTAATGACCTTTATACATGGAGTGCATCAATTACATGGTATGGAAAATACCACATTTTTAAAAAGTCAAAACAAAAACTGGCCAGATAGCTTAGCGGACTAAAGCGCCTGCTTAGGCAGCGCACACAGGCTGTGATTGCGTCCCTGCAGTGCTGCCCTGGCATCCGCCCCGCCCCCGGGGCACGCGGGGAGGATGATTGAGAATGAGCTCGGTGGTGCGCACCTGTAATCCTAGTGCCTGGGTGGCTGAAGACAGAAGGATCACTACAAGTCTGATCTGTGCAGTGAGAGCCTGTAGACTTTGTCCTAAAATTTTAAAAAGTCAAAATATATTATTTTCTGTAGTCTACCATAAGCTTTTCGCAGCTAGAGATATATTTTAAATTTCTTTGTGTCTCTCACTGTGCTTGATATGGTATCTGATTTGTTATAGAGGCCCAATAAATATCTGGCAAATGCCTAAAAATTAAAGGTCCAAAATTGTATTTTATTTTTTCAGAAGCCAGATTGAGGATTTACCTAAATGTAGAATCTGAGGACCAAAGTGGCAAAAATTCATCAAATCATCTCCTCAGCCAAGGATGAAGGACAAAGGAAGAGAAGATGGAGTTGGAGCGCCAAACTGTGAAATGGAACAAGGCACAGGAAGTTCAAGCCACGGGGTAATTTGTTTCAATGCTTGCAAGAAAAGTAAGAGTCGACTCGGCCACCAGAGGGCTCTCATCCTCATCTTTAGTAGGCTTGAAAATAAACAGGACATTAAAAAATACAGTTGAGCACCAAAACAAAAAGAACACGTATCTTTCCCTCCTTTCCCCTGAATTTATGCTGCTATAGTGAAGATGTCCTGAAGCCCGGAAAAAAATACTCTTGAAGCACCCTGTCTCCAAATGTGAAGGAGGGCCTTCTTGTCTTTGGTTCCTTGTCATTTAAATTTGGTGGCTTTCCTGCCTTGTAATGCAAGCACTCCTCCCACAGACTGGATGGGATGTGCCTGCTCGCTGCTTTCCATTAGATAAGTCCATGGACCTGGCCGTTAGCTGAAATCTTAGTATTTTAGGAAGACTTGAAGGTTCTAAAATTTAAGATTGCTGGAGTCCATGGCCTTTACAATGGTCTTTATTCTAGAATTTTGTGACAAGGGATAGATGATATAGTGTGACTGGAGACCCTCTTGTTGATTTTGTGGAGTCATGATGACATGCAGTGAATTTTCCTCTTATTCAGCTCCTCTGACCCTAAGAGCACCATCAGCTCTTTCGTGCCCTATGACGTAGCGATCGATCTACCAAGTGCACAAATTACAACCTGTAAAATCACTTATTGGATTAGTAGAGCCTTTGCATTCAGAAAGCAGAGAAGGAAACGAATGCTTATAGAGTGCTGACACTGGGGTGAATGTTCTAGGCCCATTATTATTATTATCTACCTGACAGTAACTCTCCCACCATGTGGCTACTGCCTCAGCAACTTGCATAAAAGAGAACCACGCTCTGCAAGGTTGAATGAGTCACGCAGGATTGTAAATGCTGTGGGAATGGGATAATTGAATTTAGAGTGCCAATAAAGCGAACACTCTTTCACCCGGCATTTTAGTAGCCCCCGCACTGTGAGTTTATGCCTTGGGCTTTCTTCCTTTGGAAACCACTCTGTCCTCAAGTCCTGTAGGATTTCTGGGCCAATAGCTCACTTCCGTGCTTTAAGCAGCATGTTCTGTTGCCGCCCTGGTGTGTGCTTGGCATTTGGTGGTTGCAGCAGTAAAATAAGGGCTGTTTCCTATGTAGTAGGAAGCGGGGTGGAGGGAGGGGAGCCCCCAACTCCTCATCATCCACCAGTGTCGAGCCCGCTGTGAGAACCTTGTGGGTGTTCCCAGTGACTCTCATCATTTGGCCTGGCTGTTTTCACTCCAGCCGCTGATGACTTCTGACCGGAGATGCTGGCACATAGATATAAGTGGGGCTTGTGAGTATGGGATTATGAGAGATTGTGTCAGGTGTGTGACTGCCAGGTATGTGACTGCGCCCTTTGCTATGCACTGATCAGTCACATTGGGCTCGAGTAATCAGAAGCCTTGACCCTAGGATTGCCCCCTGGCCAAGAGGGAAATAGGATTTTCCCGGACTCTTCTCCACCTCTCCTGCAACTCACCTGGTACGCAGTATCCTATAGGAAAGTGCCTGAGGCTGGTATACAAGTTACAGCCATGAAGAACAGTGGCCTTCAGCACTCATTCAGGGAGCCACACCCAAGAGACACATGGGAAGATGTGACAAACACAGAGCCAGGTGCCCCCACAGCCTAGAAGGCGAAGCACTGTGGAACCCCAAGTCCCTTTACTGTCATATGTGAGATAGTCTCAGAAATTGATTTTCAAAGTAACACTTCTACATTCAGGCAGCTCCCTGAACCCTGGGCTCCTGAATGGGTTACTGTGAGGGAGGCAGACTGCTGTTTCCTTAGCTTGAGGATGTGGGTTTTAGGAGACTCTTGAATGAAGGCAGGAGAGAGCTTGGCAAGTGGAAGCTGAAGGCTTAATATAGGCCTATGAGTCACTGCAGCAAATGACGTTAGTGTGGGGAGTGAGAGAAAAGTGCGGGGCAGGCTGCAGGCAGAACCAGAGGAAGGAGCGGAGTGAGGGAGCGAAGGCACGGGAGCTGGGGTCAGGGTTCTGCGGGCAGCAGGGCCAGCAGGATGTGAGTACACAGGGGAAATCAGAATATAGGGTGAATGTGCACGTTTTAAATTTTTATTATCACAGGGAAAGACACATTGATGCTAAACATCCTCAGAATACTCCCCCCTTGCTCCAAACCTATGTGCCATGCCATTTTTGCCACTTTATGAAGCAGTTCTTGAAGTCTTCCTTTGTGAGCATCTTTACAAAGTGTCATTAAGAAACAAACAATGAAAGCGGCTTCCCAGCGTCACCAAGTGGGCAGGCAGGCTGCTCAGGCTCATGGAAGGTTCGTGGGTGTCCTCACCCACCTCATTCACCACATCGACACCAGGCAACGGCTGGCTCTTCTCCAAAGTCAAGATTACTGTGAAGGGCAAATGTTTTGCATTGATTCAGGACATTAGGGCAGCCACCATAGCAAAACCAAAGACACTGATGAAAGAGAACTTCCAGAACTGCTGCCGAAAGTGGCAAGGATGATGGGATGAGTGCGCTCCAAGGGAAGGGGAGGATTTTGAGTGGGATTCAGGGCAATGTGTCTCATATTGTACTAAATTCTTTTAAATGTAAACATTCACTGTATTTCTTATCACACCACATATATGGAAAGATATCTCTCTTAGGGAATTGGCTCATGTGATGACAGAGGCTGGAAGCCCAAAACTGCAGGCTGGAAACACATGGTTCAAATCTGAAGGCAACTGCTACAGCATCTCCTCTAGCCTGGGCTCCTGCAGCTCTTGCATGGGATGCGTATCTGTGGATAGGCAGGAGAAAACCAGGTCAGAATGCACTGCAGGGGCCTGAGAATCCCTCCAAGAGCCAGGCTCCACACCTTGCCTCACATGCCTCTGTGGCTGTCCCCAGAGAGGTAGGGCACACAGTCACACCACCGAACCCTAACCCTGCCTGTGACAAGCACTTTATCACTGGGTATGCTCAGCTATATGCCAACTGTGGACGTTGCTAGGGCTCAGGCAGAGGGTTTCAACAACAATGTAGTTTTTCCTGAGTCCATCTGCTTCCCACAGAGTCTCAGGTCTAGAAGGAGAATGTTTACCTTCTGACCTGGAGGAGAGAATAGGAAGGTTAATCTTTCAGATGCCATGATGGGGAGAGAAGTAAAATTTGGTAGCAGTTCTGTGACATACAGGGAAGGGACAGCTTCAGAGCTGGTCACCCTGAGCTCTGGGCTCCATCCTTCTTGAGTAGTTCTTCTTTGGGAAACACCATCAACTGCACTGAGGCTCTGCTTCCTTATCCATTACACAGGGATAATGTCTGTCTCTTTGAGCTGTGGAGAGGGAGGGCTAGAAATAATGAATAGCAAGCCTGTTGCATGGGACACTCAATAGGGGGTGCAGGTCATTAGGGTAGACAAATGAGAAGAGTTAAAAGCTGAGATTTGGTAAGCAATGGCCTTAGCTTTGTGATGTAGAAATACTGCATGAGGTTGTATAGTACCCCACCCCGTCTCCCAATGTTCACATTTCCCTGAAATCTCAGAAAGTGAGCTTACTCGGGAATAGGGTCTTTGCAGATGTGATTAGTTAATAGAGCTTGAAGTGAGTCATCTTTTTTAGTATGGGCCCTACATTCATTCAATGATTTGAGGTTTTATAAGAAATATATAGACAGTCTAAGGAAAAAGACACAGAGGCAACTGGGCATGGTGACACACACATGTGTAATCCTAGAACTTTGGAAGGCTAAAGCAGGATGATCCCATGTTGAAGACCACCCATGCAATTTAAGGAGACCCTATCTCAAAATTAAAAATGAAAAGGGTTGACACTAGCTCAATGTGAAGACCTTGGGCTCAATCCCCAATACTCCAAACAAACAAGCAAACCCACAGAAAGAAGAATGAGAAAGTGGAAGCAGAGATTGGAATGACATTGTGACAACCCAAGGATTACTGGGAACTCCCCAAAGGAAAGACTCTTCCTTACTACCTTCAGGGGGAGCAGGGCACTGCCACATGGGACCTGGACTGCCTGCCTCTGGGACTGAGAGAAGATACAACTCCATTGATTATAAGCTACCCAGTTTGTGGCACTGTTATAGTAATGGCAGGGACCTAAAGTTGATAAGAGCTATACTACTATATTGTTTCTAGTGTTTTTAGATCATTGCAGATATAATTAGATCCAGTAATAAAATTTTAGCTAAATACTAACAGGGACTCTGAGATGCTGGGTGAGCAACCTGGTGTGATGTGGATCTGTTCTGGAAGCCAAAGCCACTGGCACCCAGAGGATCTCCCATGGTGGTCGTGTGGGAAAGAAGTGCAGGGAACATAAGAGCAACCAGTCAGTAGCAGAGAGCTGCCTGTCCAGGGACCCAGCCATTCACTAACCAGGGAGGAGAGCCCATGGTCCTTTGGTCACTGTAACACAACACACACACACACACACACACACACACACACACACACACACCTTGTAACCTACCAGACCCATAACAGTGCTTCTACACAGGAAGCGTAGAGTTCCCGTGGCTCTCATTTTGAGAGGGCCCCTGGAATTGAGCTTTCAGTCCCTTCCCCAAGAAGCCATGGAGAACCACTGCCATGTGCCCATGGCCCTCTAACTCTGCTCACTGGAGGATGCAGCTGAACTTCTTGGAGCACTATTAGCCCAGCAGCTCCCTCTTAGCTGCACTGTTGCATTCTGAGGTTTCAGTTACCTGAGATCAACCATCCTCCAAACACATGAGATGGAAAATTCCAGAAAGAAACCTACACCTTTAAAGGACTTTTATGCTAGCATATTGTCAAATTCTATTCCAGTGCTGGTGTTAGTCTCTTACTGTGCCTCGTTCATAAACTGAATGTGTGTGGGGGGATAAACAGGACAAGGGGTCTGGTACCATCTGCCATGGCAAGTGTTGCCGGTGTGGGTCTGGGAGCACACTCCGTGAATATGGGGGTCAGCAGCTCAGCCCTGCAGATAATCCCTGCCTGCTGCACACAGAGTCTGGAGCAGCTCCCCTGTGCCCTGGAAGGACGTTCTGTAGCAGTTTTCTCGAGTTGAGAACTCCATAGAAACCCACATGGCTGAGCCGGGAAACTGGCTGCTCTGCCAGCCAGCAGCGCTCTTGGCCTCCTCCTCTTAGTCTGATCATTGTGTGAGGACAATAAAGGGCTGCCACAGCAGGAAGAGACTGGCAGAGGAAGGTGCCAGCAGTGCCAGCAGTGCCAGCACTGTCTATTTTACAATAAAGAGAATTTTAACCACGTGATTTTAAAAACTGGCAAAGGGAGGTTAATACATGTACATAAAATGACAGCATAATTGCCTGTTAGAATGTAGTTAGGAAAATACTCCTATGGAATAAAGTACATCTAGCCTGAGAGTTTCCAGAATTACGTGGCGGATTCCCACCAAGGTGAAAGCCAGGCGATACTCGTTTCCCTAACTGTGTCATCGCTGAACTTCATCATTTAATTCCTAATAACATTTAGGTGTTGAGTGAAAACAAATCCCTAGTGTGTAACCAAATATATCTGCCTGGGCCAGACGTAAGCCTGAGCAGAAGGTGAGTGAGCTCCGGCTGTGGACGGGATCCTTCCCTCCTTCCTGTTAGCATCTCAGGGGAGCCCAGCTCAGCAGCTCTGCAGCTGCCCACAGAGCCATCTGGGGGACCCAGCTCAGCTCCACCTGCCCAGGTCACTGCTCAGCAGCCGTGGACAGACGCAAACCTCCAGCCCTCCTGCAAATGGTGTGCCAGAAGCCACCTTGTCCTTCCCCAGGCCACAAGATGAGGAGGCTAGGGCACCAAAAACACTGCCACTTTATAATTATTTGTTTTATGATTGCATGAGTTCTATAGAGCCGTGCAGTACCATGTAGTTCTGCTCATCGAATTAACTTGAACTATAGTATTATTATTAGTAGATTAAGGAGTGCATTATCTTTAATAACACTATTATTGGATTAGGAAATCAATTTAATGGCCACAACATAAATAATGGAAGGAGAAAGACTATTGGGAAATAAAGGGATCTATCATGTTGTAAAAGTGAATGTGGTTTTATGAAACTATTTGTTTTATCTACACACATGCAGTCACATGTGTATCCTGTGTGTGTTGTATATTTCTACTGTCATGGCATAGGTGTATTCCAGAAGGTATCTGTCAAAAACGATCTGATCAGAAGCTGTCAGTAGAGAGGACAACTCCTTGGCAGTGGGGTCAGTTAGATCTAGATTTCAATTCTGCTGCTCCCTGACTGTTACTTAAATCTCTTTGGGTGCCTAATATGTATTTGAAGTCTATGGGATGCTGTGCTCTGTGTTTGGGGGTCACCGTGAGGAATGAGAAATCACCCCTACCCCCAATAAAAGCATAGTACCAACCTCTCTCCAGCATTTCAAATCTCTGGCTACTGATAGGCAGATGTCTGGGTAAAAAGAGACATTGTGGAAGCTCAGCGATGTTTTAGGCTCTTCAGGTGCCAAAGGAGTCCAAGTTTTCAGCTGACCACCTGCGTCTTGGAATCTAGTAAACATCGATTAGATCTCTCAGGGAGGAAAGGGCAGCAAGACAATCACTAATCCATCTTGTGGCACCTCCCATGACAAAGTGAGGCTGCCACTGGCCTCTTCTGAACCTGCTCCTTTGTTCGCAGCATCCCAGTTTTCACCCTGAGAAGTGTGCTCTGCCTCCCTTGTTAAACCACTTTCAATCCACCTGACATTCTTCAGTTCATCGATAGCTGATCATATATGGGTTAAAGTTAACAGCAAGTAGTTACCCATTCACATAGTCTCTTTCCACGTAAACTGGGAGGTTTCATCCCTGGCAATGGATTTTTATTTTTTTACATGAGTCAGAGATTTGGGATTGCAGTAAGAACAGAGACCCTTTCCATGGTTCATGAAGAATCACAACCCTCATTGATGCAGCCATTGGTTTTGACAGGACAGCGCCCCTGGATTAAGAAATGCCTGGCCGGTTAACAAAGCCCACTTCTGGGTATGTCTCAGTGGGTTGTGGAGGCATAACCTTGGTATTATGGTTTATGTCTATTTGTCCCCCCAAAGCCTCATGCAATCATGGGGCAGGGACTTCTGGAGTTTGAGACTTGAGTCATGATCCACTGGGATTATGTATTTTAGTACTGATGGGGTTATCGGTCTGAGTATGACTAAGATTATTGGTGTGGCCTAAGGTGGATGGGCTAAGGCAGAGAGCCTGAATATAATATAAAGAGAGACAGAGACAGATGCTGGCTGTTGCTCTCTGGCACCCTGGTTGGTCGGTTGCCTCTGTTGAGATCGTTGCTGTTCCACTGCCATGAACTGGATGCTGTCTGCCCTGTTCCACTCAGCCTTGGGCCAGCTGAATATGGACTGAAACCTCCAGTAACTGTGAGCTAAACAAACCTTTCCTTCCTTCATTTTGAGTGTCAGGTATTTGTCCCAGCAACGAGAGAAGAGTAACTAAGACACTTGGGTACTGTACATGGTCTCCTGCCTGCTCCTCTTGGCCACGGTTCCCTTACCCTGCTTCCTGGCTGCCATGGACCAAGCAGTTTTGCTCCGCCAGGCCCTTCCACCTTGATGTTCCTGCCTTGGACCCAGCAGACCACAGACTGAATCTCTGGAAACTGTGAACTAGATTATACTGTCCCCCTTTAAATTATAGAGATTTGGCTTTGAGTCTCAGCAATGATAAAGCTGACAAATGCAAAGCAGGTCCATAAGACCATGGCCATGGTGGTGTAATCAACTCCATCTCTTTGAGACAGTCCCTATGACTGCACGTGCCACCCCTTAGCAGGGAATGTGCAGCCATCTGAAGTGGAATAAATCCTGAGGTGCACAGCACTTGTCTTTAGGGTTTTCTTATCCATGCCATGGACCCTTGTTCTCCACAGGCTCTCCTCTGCAGGTTTAATTGGTCCACTTTCAGAGCTCCGCTTACCCACAATTCTTAGGCTCCTGCTCACCACTCATCTTCTCCTTATTATCAAAAGCTGTCCTGTGTCCCATTCTATCCCAGTTCTTTTTATGTGGGATCACAAGAATCTGTAATCTGATAGTCACTATTACAACATTTTTGTATTGAAGCTAGAGAGCCTCTTGAATGAAACAATTGTCATTGGACAGCTCAGCTTTTGGGGAGGCCTAGGGTAGAGGATAGTTGGTGATGAACTCAAGCTGTAAGTATTCCTGGAGTTGGTTTACATTTTCACTACTTTCCATTCATGCAAAATTAAGCCCTACTGGGAATAAAGATGGCCCTCGGTCTCAGGAGTTTACAGCCAACATATGGGATCTTAGATGCCGCAACTTTATCCACCACTTCAATCTTATCTAATTATGTTAGATAATATGTTATCTTTACAGACAGACATCATAACTCAGCAAAGCAAAGCATTCTCCCAAGCCTCAACACAGATACAGAGGGAGTCAGAATCGGAACTTGAGTCTGGGATGAAGACATTCTCAGGTGGACGTTCTTTCCAAGACTGTACACCATGATGGAATCAGAGACCCGGAAACTAAGTACAGAGCATGATGGGACACAGGATGGGGTTGAGGTTGAAGATGGGGGAGGTTAGAAAAGATGGGAGCCAATGCCAGAGATGTGGAGGGGAATGAGGAGGGGTTATGCTAAAGCTTTCCAGAAGAGCCGGGAAATGGCCTTCCAATGAGGTCTGCAGCCTTGGAGAACATTGATTCTATCCTAGCTCTTTTTATTTTTCCTTTGCTGTGATGAGGATGCCAAGAACCTCAGGCATGCTGGACAAGTACTCTAGCCGTGAGCCATATCCCTAGCCCATCCACCGTAGCCAGCAGAGAAAGGTCTTCTCAGGTAGAGTGGTTCAGTCAAGTCTTGGCAATAAGGACACTGTGCTGGAGGCAAAGGGAAAGACCACAAAGGGAACAAAAGCTTCTGTTTGGTGTCACTGTGGTCAGCTGAGGGAAAGCCAGCCAGAGGCAGGAGGAGGTGTCCTTGAGAAGGACAGGAGCAAACCCCGCCTCTCCTCAGTCACCTGGTGCCATTGCCTGGGTGGAGGTGTTCAGACCCCAGGGTTCCAGATTGGGACCCTTCAGTGCCCTCACCAGGGTGGCATTTGCACCCCTGTGGACATAGTGGCCCAGGAGTCAGGCAAGGAGTCCGCTTCTGCTCCGTAATGCTGGCCAGTTTCAATTTATGTAACACAGCTTAATCCCCAGAAACAAGAGCTGCTGCAAGGCAGGTTCTTTCTCTTTTATTTTTTCCTCTCTAAGACATGGAAACCTTTATTTTCTCCCTACACCACAACCCGGTGCTGTTAAATAATATTGGATAATTGCACCTGCCTTACTCCCCATATTGTGCTGAGGAAAAATAATTGCTGGTTTTCTGCTTTGCCATTTAGCTGTGACTCCATCATTTGACTCGGAGCATGTCATTTTCTCCCATTTTAGACTGTGTACAGTGCGATTGTGTGAAAGGACTCCCAGATAGCGGCCCTGCGTGTGTGAGTGGGCGCGGGCCTCATTCAGCAATGATTTCTAATTTATACAGCATTGAAAACCCACAGCTATAAATAAACACCTCTGACTGGCTCTGCTGCCTACTCAAATGCTTTATTAAAAAAAAAAAAAAAAACTTACCACCAACTACATGAGGAAGGAAAACAAGACTGTCTGGATGTCGAATCAGGTCTGTGACTCCTGGACCTGGTGGGGGGGGAGGCGTCAGAGATGGGGTGGGCTCAGGCTCAGCCCTGCAGCCTCCCTGGGCTTGTGGGCCCTCTCAGCACCACATGCGCAGGCACAATGTGTGCTTGGGGATTACAGTACATGAAACCCGCTTCCTGTTATGACAACTATTGCAAGCAAGTAGGTGCAGAGCAGCTCAAAATAGCTTGGGAAATGTGTGACCCTTTGGGGGAGGAGAAGGAGAGGTAGAGGACTGCTGAGGCAGCCAGAGGAGGCTTCTATCCCAATTTAAAATTGTTTGCACATGTGTGATGGAGACCTGGGCACAGAAGCATGGATGTGGGCCAGTCCTGGGGTGCGGTGGGGGTTGCTCCGCCCTCTACCTGGATGGGGGACAATCTGCACCAACCAGAGAATCCTCTCTCCCCCCACACTCTATCCCCAGCACCTTTTCTTGTCCAGCTTTGCAAGATGTGCACACATTTTTTCCTTAAAGAAAGACTTTCAGACAACCAGTGAAGGCTTTGGCCTATGATGCAAAAGGTTGGGAGGTAGATGTGGGAACCCAGTCTGTGGGTGACTCTGCAACTGTCATTTTTCTGCTTTGAATTCAGGACTTATTTTCTTCCCTAGACAGTTAGTTATTAAACATTTACCAGCTCCACACTATCAGAAGCTTGGTCTTCTCACTGCAAAATGACGACGCAATACTTGCACAATTTTGTGAGACTAATGTAGGACTTACAAATTACCTGGTATTGTGCAAGCATTATTGCTGGGAGCTCGATTTCAGTACTATTAGTGTCATTTTCCAACTAGTAAGGGCTTCACAGTCATACCCAGGCAGCAAATGCTACATACCTTTTAATGAATGCAATCCCGTTCATTAGGGGTTTTATTGTTTATCCTTTTTTTAAACTACAGCAGCTTATTCAGTGCTTAATATGTGCTTGATGGGAGACGGTTGGGAGGGATTTTTGGTGTCAGGATAGTGGTCACCAGCGGCCAGTTCATGCCACAATCAAGGTCTTAGGAGACAGTACAGCCACCAGTAGAAATCTGCAGATCCACCGCAGCCCCAAGCTTATTATAACTCTGAGAAGTATGCAGCCTTTAAGGTGTGGAAATGTGGGTGATTCCCCTGCAGGGTTCACATGTGGGGCTTTTCTACCACAGCAAGTGCTTCTGGACCAGGCGCTCAGAGCAGCCAAGAGGCAGCAGCAAGTGCAGGGAGGAGGCAGCGCCCCCCACCCCCCCAGCCAAGCAAGCTTGGAGCTCACATTTACATAACAGTGGGTAGGGGAGGGAGGAGCAGGCTCTAGGCTCCAGCTTCAGGCAGAGGGCAGCCCTACTGGAGTGTCCTGCCCGCTTCCCTAACTTTTAGTCTTCCTGTCCACCTTCACTACAGTTCTCCTTTTAAAGTTAGGTTGGAAAACCTAAGTCCAGAGCTGGGGAGATAGCTCAGTGGCATAAGTGCCTGCCTGGCAAGTGGAAGGTCGTGAGTTCGAACCTTGGTCCCGCGAAAAAAAAAAAAAGTTATCATGAAAACCTAAGTCCAATTGCTTCTGGGGTCCACATTCCAACCCTGTGACCCTATTGGCACACCGGAAGACTCAATCGCATTAACTTAATGATCAAAATTGGCCGTTAGTGTTCTTTAAACATATGCCTGTAGATAAAGTTCTGGAAAAAGAGCCCAAAAAATTCAAGCAGCGTTCACAAATCCTTAATTGACAGATTTAAATCACAAGAGTTCTTAAAATTATATTATTTTTCATACAGACTGTTCCCTAAGTATAATGCACAACTTTTATTTGATGAATTAACCAGTATTTGACTGGAAGAGATTTAACAATGTCACTGTGCTCACTGTCCATATTTGATCCAAATGCCCATCTCCACAAAGGACAGATTTCTTTTTTCTTTCTTTCTTTTCTTTCTTTCTTTCTTTCTTTCTTTCTTTCTTTCTTTCTTTCTTTCTTTCTTTCTTTTTTTCTTTCTTTCTGGCGCCAGGGATTGAACTCAGGACGCTGCACTTGCCAGGCAAGCACTTAAGCTGCTGAGCTATCTCCCTGGCCCTTCCCAGTGTTTATAGTATATTCTCTCACTGCCCCATAAA
>PVKN010008991.1:0-13656 GCA_004027915.1 Capromys pilorides
GGAAGGTGGGGAGAAGGCCTTGGGTGGGGGGGGGGAGGCAGATGGAGCCAGGTCACAGCCCTGCCCGGAACCTGCCCTTGCACTAACCCACTTCCCATCCCAGGCCGCAGGGAGCCAGCCAGGAAGGTCCTTCCTTATGAAAAACATTCAAGGTCAGACTTTTCTATCCAAATCCTGCTTCTATGCTCATCTGCACTGGCTTCAAGGCTCATCCCTCTCCTCCAGCAAGCCTTCCTAGATTTATTCAACGGGTACTATTCCCCCAACTAGGACTTGGGGCATTTTTCCCCACCGAGGGCACATCCTGCTCCAATCCTCCTTTCCCCACTTGGTTAACCACTTGTATGACCCACAGCAGGTGCTGGGGCCTGGTGACGCTTCCAGATCCCACCCAAGCCCCAAACAGGAAATGGAGCTTCAAGTCTGAAGCCATGATTTAACACAGGGAACACTAACTGCTGCCAAAATAAATGATTTAAAAAAAAAAAAATCGCTGCTCTTCTTGGGGGAAGTGACTGGGAGATGATCTACTGCTGTGAACTAACCTGTTTCCACCTGGAGAGGGCAGACAGGTCACCTGAAGCCTGACCCAAGTCTTTCCCTCCTTTACTTAAAAAAGATCCTCCTGTCCTCACACTAGAGATCCCGGACACAAAATCAGGGTGAAGGGGAGAGGGGGTTATCGGCTCTAGAAGACGGAGCACATCACAGAACAGGCAACAGTCTGGCACAACGTCCAGGTTTGGTGGGATGACCCCACTTGCCTTACCCCACAGAGCAAGGCAGCCTCTTCACTCCCCCAAGGGCTGGGGTTCCCTCCTCTTCGAAGAAAGGAGACAACAAGCCTGAAGATCCCAAATTTCCCACAGCCCCACAGCCTCAGAAGCCCTCTAACTTTCCTTAAGTGCCTACTCCTAAAGTTTGGTTACCACTCAAATTCCCCAGAGTCCCACCACAGCCCAAGCTAAGTGGATGCAGGAGGACCGCAAAATGCTAAGAGCCAACTTCTGTGTGTCGGTTTGCAGCCTTGAGCACGAGACAAGGGGCTCGCAGTCAAGATCCAACGAAGTTCTGGGTCCTGACTCCCACCGTCCCCGCCCAGGGGAACCTTCAACCGCTCCCATCACTCTGCACCCCTACTTACTGTGTGTGCTGGGCACGGCCTGCGCCGAAAACCTCGTCCAGCTGCACGGTGGCCTGGCCCAGAAACTTGTCAACGCCGATGAGAGAGCGGTGCATCGTGGTGAGCACCAGCTGGCAGGCGGCGGCCGAGCCCGCAGCCCAGGGCGCCGGGCCCGCGTCGGCCTCCTGCGCTCGCAGCAGGCCATCAAGGGCGCCGGGCGGCAGCTCGAAGGAGCACTCCTCGCGCCACTCAGGGCAGCCCTGGGTCTTCTCCACCACCGACGTGCTGTACTTCTCGCGGCCCACCTGGATCACGGTGTAGGCGTCGCTGGTGCTGCCGGCGCCCGAGCTCTTGCCCCGCAGCCCTCGGGCTCGCAGCACTGTCACCTGGACGTGCGTGGGCAGCCAGCGAGAGGGCCCCGAGGCCGGCTCGGTGTCCCGCACCAGGGCCATGGCGGCGGGCAAGGGCTGGCAGCGCCGGGCAAAGGCACCAGGCCGGGGTGTCAAACTCGGCAGCGGCGGATGGTGCCCAGGAGCCCGCTAGGAGCGCCGCCGCCCGCACACCCGGCCACCGCCGCTGCGGGCTGGGCTAGGCCAGGCCCGCCGCCGCCTCCCCCCACCCGCCTCCCCGGCCGCGCCGCGACGTCACCGCCCCGCCCCCAGCGGCCCGGCCTCCCGCGGTCCAGCCTCGTGGCGGTGCGGCAGTGCTGCGGGGCGCCTCGCCGGCTCTGGCCGCTGCAGCCCCACGGGCGTGGAAGAGGGCGGGGCGCACGAGCGGGGCGAGGCGAGCGGCCTCTGCAGAGGAGGGGGCGTGGCCCCTCAGGCCCCGCCCCGGGGACGGCTGGGCCCGCCCCGCCTCTCCTAAAGGGAGCGCGGCGCCCTCCTCCTAATCCGAAATACCCGCTCTGCGTCTCGCGGCCAATCTCAAATCTGCTCAGAGAAACCCAGCGTTCGCCCTAGAACCGGCTCGGCCCGTCACTCCCAGGCAGGCTGTCCCCTTGGTTTTGAGGGAAGAAAGGAACCCCGGCCACCCTCCACTCCAGGTGTGTACCTGGTGACATGCTGTCCCCTCCTCCAGCCCCTGTGGGGAAATGCCCTACTAAAACTGAGCGACTCTGTTCCGCGCGTGACAGCCCCGCAGAGGCGACGTGAAAGCGGGTGAGCTGCGGCCTCTAGCCTCCAGGCGAGGGCAGAGGCCCAGGATGCGGCGTTCGAGGCCCCGGGGACACTGCAGCACGGCCGATGATGAATAAATGAGTAACCACATCAATATTGGAGCGTTCACTCCCTGTGCCGTAGCTCCTGCGTCATGGGTGGGGTTTTTTAAGCAATTACTGACACCCATTATTAAGTGCCTACTGTGTGCTGAGCTGTGGGTCGTGGCTCCATGCTTGATTTATTATTAGTAATCATCATAGTTAATAATTATAAATGCTGAATTTCACTGCCCAGTGTGCTTTATAAACATTACCTCATTTTTATCGTCAGGGCCACCTTGTGGGGTATGGTTTTTAATCCTTTTTCCAGACGATAAAATGTAGCTTAAGTTAATTTGCCCAAGGTCCTTAACAGATAGAGGTGAGATTTGAATCCACCCAGTTTCCCCCAAAGCCTTTACTTCTTTCTCCCTTAACTTTTGGAGCCCATATTTTTAATACAATGATTTTAAAATAGTGTGATAGACCGTTTTTTTAAAAAATAGGTCAGAAGGGCTTGTGAGGAAAAGCATAAACTCCTCCACCCCTGAGTTCAGACATACCACTTAAAGCCGTTTGCGTTTTCCTGCCCTGTGGTTGCCCCCATATGGCTATGTAAAATGTTCCGCAGCTCTATCTGAACTCATCAGGAGTAGTCTTTATTGCTGTCCTGCTATGGTGGGTAATGATTTTAACTGGCTCACACCCACTTCCCTCTCAGTCTTATATAGTTATGCTTTTATTTTTAGTTATGGGATATGATTAGAGTAGAAGGCTTTATTTCTTCTTAAGGAGACTCAGCGATACTTCTTGACTTTCCACTTCCCATGCCATATATGCCATCAGGAATACCAATGAAGGGCCGGGCGTGATGGGGCACGCATGCTTGTAATTCCAGCACTTGGGAGGCTGAGGCAGGAGGATCAGTGCGAGTTCAAGACCAGCCTGCGCTACAAAAAGTGAGCTCAAGGCCAGCCTGAACTGCATAGTGAGACCCTGTCTCAAAAAAGACAAAAAAAAAAAAAAAAAAGGAATGACATGAAGGAAGCCAACAGATGCAGTATGTAGTAGAGGAGGGCAGGGAAGTGCAGTCCTAGCCCCCGCAGCCTCCCACAAGCCTCCGCTCAGAAGACTGTGGTAGGGCTGTAGGGCGGTAGGGCACCTTGAGCTTCCTGGCCTAAATATGTTCTCATCTGAAAATAGAAACAATGATTCCTACTTCAAACAGTTGCTAAGATCATACAAACTGTCAAATTTTCATTAGGCAGAGATCATCACAAATGGTCCCCAGGCTGAATGCAATCACTATCAATTGCAAATGTGCAATTAAAAAAATTAAATTGGAAAAATGAGTCCAAGGAATCTAAATATCAAACACAGCTTTCCTTTTCTGAGTATAAAAGTAATTTGGAAAATAGAGAAAAATATAAGGAAAATAAAAATAAACTGTTACCCCACCATTCAGAAATAAACTATTTGTTGTGTTTCTTTCCAGTTTTTACACATGTGTTATTTTGTGCACATCAGAGTTTAACGCAAGGAGAATGGAGGGCTGTAGCCATGAGCTCTACAGTCCCCTGCCACCATTTACTTCCTGGATATTATCTCATTCAGCCCTGAAGACTGCCACCTGCTTAACCCTTTAATGCTGTTCCCTCAGTTCTACTGTTGAGGAAACTAAAGCAAATAGAGCTTGTGTAATTTCCCCCAAGTAGCCAATTGGAAAATTGCAGAGACTGTGAAACAAGAGAGAAGAGCTCCTTGTGACTTTCTCCCATGGCCATCCCAGCTGGCCCGGCTGCATCAGGCTGGCTCCAAAGCCACCTTGAGAGGCCTTTGCTTTGGCTGCAGCAGTCTTCAGTCAGATCTGTCCCAGGAGATTCTGAATGACTCTACACCCTGCAGCCCTCCTCTGCTGGGTTCATGAGAGGCCAGTTCCCTGCCTTGTTTCAAATACGTTACAATAAAGCAGACAACAAATAAATGTTCATTTTCTGAATGTATAGTATCAATGTGTACAGCAAGCTCTTACTGTGTAAACCATATATAAGTAGGTATAAAGTCTTGCTCTGTTGTTTATATCAGTATGAGATTAAATTGGTTTGAGTGATTTAGGTTGGGAGAGTGCACCATTTTTAACAGGACTTTACTTGCTTTTTGTTTTTTCTGTTTAACAGGTGTCATAGTTTGGGGTTTTGCAAGGAGGAACAATATAATGCAGGAACATTTTATGAAATTATTTTATAATGCGTCACCAAAAGAATCATATACAAGGGGCTGGGGAGATAGTTCCGTGGCACAAGTGCCTGCCTGGCAAGTGCAAGGTCGTGAGTTCAAACCCTGGTCCTGCAAAAAAAAAAAAAAAAAAAAAAATAGAATCATATACAAAGAGTATAGAAAATCTGTCCACACAATAAAGACCCAAGAATCCAGCTGAGGACCTTGATCCTAAGTTCCTGCATGAGTCCAGCTGAAAACATAGAGCTCATAACAATGCCTTCCACAAGGCCAACTGGAGGCCTAGACCCCATGAGTGTCTCATGCAGGTTGCTTGAAAGACCTGTGCTGGGAAGGCCCAAAGGTCAGTGGTGGTGAAAGCTAGAAAGTCTGTGCCAGCAGGATGAAGGAACTGTGCCAGCAGGCTGAGGGATCTGAACTGGAGCCAGGAAGCGATGCTCAAAGTAAGAACACAAGGAGTACCCCTCAGAAGTACCGCAGCTATCCTCAACGACAGTGAGGTACCAAGCTCCTCTCGACAATGAGAAAAATGAAGTTCCCAACAGGAAAACCAACAGTCTCTTCTTCAGGAGACTGAGCTAAACACCATCTTCCCCTCCAGAGCCAGGAAGCAATGTTCAAGGTAAGGACCAGAGCTCCCCCAAAGTGAACTGTAGCCATTCTCAGTGACAGCGAGGTCCCTAGCTCCTCCATTGAAGAGAACAGCCAAGTTCATCAGGAAAGCCAGCATGACAAGGTCTTCCAGCAGAATAGCCCAGCAGAACAAGCAGTTCCCAACAGTTCCAACAGCTTCCCTAACAGCCTCCCAATAGCTTCTCTAGTTCCATCTCTTATGCTGCTGGCAACAGTCCTCAAGTGGGCTTCCCATACCCATCACCATGCTAGCTCATTTCAGCTGTGTGTAACAAACTGACCACCAGTTGGCAATCCACTACAATATGGTTTCTATAACATCTACACCTCTTGAAGCTAGAGTACATGGCTTGTGAGCAAAGCTTAACCTTTCATTAGAGATGATCATGTCTGATTTGCAGTTCTGTGATGCCTCTTTATATGTGGCTTTGTGGTAATTTTCACACATCTGTTGCTCTAGTGATAGTTGCGCCATCTTTGTGATGTAATCAGTGTTTTAGGGGTTCTGCTTTCTTAGAGGTCTTCAAAATGCTCCACCTCAGATGTCATCGTGCTGCGATGTCATTACATACATGACATAACCAACACCGTGTTCCTTACACTTGCCCATAACCAAACAGAAAGCCTGAAACTACGCCTGCATAAGCCCACTTTTTTCCCTGCATAAGCAACTTCCCCATAGCCTTAGCACTGTCCCCTAGTGTTGCAGCCTAAGTCCTAATAAAGTCTATTCTAGATGGCGTATTTTTGCCTATTTGTACTTTCTGTCTCCAATAAAGAGCAGATACACTCGGAGCTGGTAATACCAAAGGCCGCTGGTGCTGAACGCCAACAGCAGCTGAGACTATTAGCACTGAAAGTGACTAGCAGCGGAGGACTACAGGGAACAACAGAAAATTGCTATCTTAGTGTCCAGAGATGTTCCCCAGGTCCTGTTCTGAGCAGCAAGGAGGGCGGCTAAGACTGACAGAGCTGATAGCCGCGGCATTCAACGCTGTTAACACTGAATGAGCTACCCTTTGCCAATTTGTGATTTTTTTCGAACTGAGTCAGAATCCTTGGCTCATTAGTAATATGTATCTTAGAAGCCCAGATGGGAATCCTTCCCTTTAAAGGGCCCTGGACATGTTGGCACATGCCTGTAATATCAGCGCTGGGGAGGCTGAAACAGGAGGATCACCGTGAGTCTGAACTGCGTGGTAAGACCCTGTATCAAAATTTTTAAATAAATGACCCTGAAGAAAAAGACAGCAGTGATCAGCAGGCTCAAAATCCAGGCTATGTGTGACTTCCACCTTACTTGCTGCTAAGAATCCAGACTAGCTGGTGACAACTTGACTTGAATCAGGCCTCAGGGGCTTTCCTGACTGGCACTCTGCCTTCACATCAGCTTACTGGCAATCTATACACTACACCCATTTACAGTCAACAAAGGAGGAAGTGTTCTCACAGCCCTTTTATAGATGAATTTGGGGTATGAAAACGTTGAGTATCCAAGGTTACAAAGTCAAGACGAAGTCCCTGCTTGAAGAGTAGATTCCCCGAAGGCCTTACACAGGATATCATCACAAAGCTTCAGCTAACTAAATTGGTTAGGCTTCTTTAATGATCTGTTTCATGTTTGCCCGTTCTCTGGCATAACTGCTTTCACCTCCCTCCCTCTTCCTTTCCATGGAGGGGTAGCAAGCCTCCAGGAAGGGCAAATGAGAGCACCTATGGGCTACTTTGCCTTCTTCCTCCTTCCTCCTGCCCTGCCTCCTACAATTTGGCAAGTTCAAGTTTCCTGCTGGCTTGGGATTATGGTTGCAGGATGGTAATACAGCAAGGCAGAAATCCCCTGTGGGTCACTTGGCCCTAGGAATAAAGGGTGGGTCCGCCAGCTGTCTGCTGTTGGGGAAAGTGGAAAATATAGGTGGTAAAGTGTCTGTATGTGTCCTCCTATAGCAGATGAGGTGGCCAGCTTACCCTCCAAAGCCTCGGAGAAAAGAATGATTCTAAGACTAGCACAGGAAAACCAATATGAGCCTGGATCATTTGTTTTGTTTTTACAGTGTGGAGTACCAAACCCAAGACCTTGTCACTGAGCTATATGCCTACTCATTTTGTATTATTATTATTTTTTTATTTTGAGATAGGACTTTGCACAGTTGTTAAATTGCTCAGTCTGGGATTGAAGTC
Source organism: Capromys pilorides (assembly GCA_004027915.1). Classification (NCBI taxonomy): domain Eukaryota; kingdom Metazoa; phylum Chordata; class Mammalia; order Rodentia; family Capromyidae; genus Capromys; species Capromys pilorides. The sequence goes on from PVKN010008991.1 coordinate 7,368, forward strand.
GATGTCTTTCTGCCTCAGCCTCCCACAATGTGTATTACAGACCTGTACCATACAGCAGCTAGTCTGGATGATCTTGTGATGGTAGAAAGTAAGTTGTTGTGCGGAGCTGACATAGGTCAAATGAACACAAGTGCCAACTGTAAGGCTTCCAGGGCAAGATTGTGGTCATTTAACCACAGAATAAACCACAGTAGTACATAGTACTAGATTCTAATCCATGAAATAAATATTCTCACATCTACAGTGACATTAATAATTGAATGAACAAACAAGGTAGATGAGGGAAAAGAAAAAAATAACTTCTTACAGAATTCTAAACAATATATGTAGATATATCCCTTCCAAGAGGCATAAGTTTAATTTCTCCTTCTTGAGCATGAACTGGAGTCACTGAGTCACTTTTAAGTAATAGAATATGAAAAGTAGTACTTTTAAGTCAGATATGCTGGCACACACACCTGTAATCCCAGCGACTTAGAAAGCTGAGACAGAGGATCTCAATTCAAGGCCAGCTGGGGTACTTAGCAGGCCCTGTCTCAAACATAAAATGAAAAAGACTGAGGTTATAACTTAGTGGTAGAATGCAAGCCTAGCATTCATGACAATCTACATTCAATTTCTGATACCAACCAAAAAAAAAAAAAAAAGTAATTTTATAATAGCAAAACCTGGTAGATGCCAGATACCACCATAGAATAATCCAGATCTGCATCGCCAGTAAATCTTTGTTTTGTTTTGTTTTACTTTGCTCTGTTTTGTTGAGACAGGGCCTGCTTATGTAGTTCAGACTGGCCTTGTACTCACTACATAGTCTAGGCTGGCCTCAAACTCATGGAAATCTTCCTGCCTCAGCCTCTTGAGTGCTGGGACCACAGTGGTATGACACCCTACCTGGTCTGCAAATCTAAATGTTAAAACAGAAACACTTAATCTGATGGAATATGATAAATAGAAATCTTTAAATCATAGACACAGCCAAGGACTTTCTGGACAGAATCCCAATAGCACGTGAAATAACATCAAGAATCAACATAGGACCAGCCAAATAGCTCAGAAGCTTAAACCACCTGAAAGTAGGCACAGGGGCTGGGAGTTCAATCCCCAGGCCTGCCGTGCTGGCCCCAATCCCCGGGACATGCTGAGACAGTGATTGAGGCTGGGCGTGGTGGCACTGCCTGTAATCCCAGTGCTTGGGAGGCTGAAAACAGGAGGATCACTATGAGTCAGATCTACATAGTGAGACTCTGTAGACCCTGTCCTAAAATACATTTTTTTTAAAAAACTACAAATAAAAAGCCATTGAACCCAGCTATTCTCCTTCTAGGTATTTTCTCAAAAGTTAAAGACCTCAAATCACATCAACACATGCATATCCATGTTCATAGCAGCACAATTCATAATAACTAAATCTTGGAAGCAGCCTGCCTGTATTTCCATTGACAAAGGACTGGATGAAGGAAGCGTAGCATTTATACACAATGGAGTACTGTTATACTCTAAAGAAGGATGGACTGGGGTCATTTGTCAGAAAATATATGTACCTTGAGGCAAGGCAAGTGAATCAGACATGCACACTTAAAATCACATAGTTTCTCTTATATGAGAAACCCAAACTATAATTAAAGATCAAAGTAAAAGACAGATAGTAGGGAATAGGGAAATAGGTCTTTTGCAAAAGGGAAGGAACCAAGAGATAGAGAAAAGGGAAGTGAAGGGAATTTTAAAAAAAGAACTATGATATGTTATGTACCCATACCCACTCCTCATGAGTAATAAAATAAAAATAAAAATAAGGCTGGCCAAATAGCTCATTGGACTAAAGTGCCTGCAGGTAGGCACAGGGGCTGGGGGTTCAATCTGAGATGGAAATTGAGACTGGGTGTAATCCCAGCTCTTGGGAGGCTATAAACAGGCAGATCACTACAAGTCTGATCTAGTAGTGAGACCATGAACACCCTGTAGATCCTTCCCTACAAAACAAAACAACAACAACAAAAAAATCAAAAGATTTGCGTGGAATAAAGGGATTTAAGGTAGGTTATATACCAACTCCCCATGATGCATGTCATCATTATATATTGGAACCATGTACCAATAAAAATTTTAATATTAGTTTTTAAAGACCAAAATATTTAAAATAAGAAGGTCTGCACATTTTAAATTGCTGAGGATGGAGGAAGAAAACTGTATTTGTGAGTGGTCCCCTTTCATTCATTTCCTGATTTCACGAAGATGTGACAGACAGACACAGCCTCTCAGAAAGCTCCCTATGAGGAAAGGAACTCTCCTAGAGGAGACAGAAATTAAATACAAAACCACACACACACACACACACACACACTCTACACAAAATATGTAACTACAAGCATCAGTAATCACTGAGAATGGGGCGCACAGGATTATGGGAGATGTACTCCAGGCGACTTGCTTTCATTCTGAGGTGGGGGAAAGGTTCCCTGAGGAAATTGCATGAGGCAAGACAGAGAAAAGTGAGAAGCAGAAAGAAAGCAGTCCTGGAAGACTTTGCCTGGAGAGGGAAGGGCTTATTCAAGCAGAAGAGAGCTGGGAACATTTTTAATGCAGAAAAAGATCAGTGTAGCCTGAGCAGAGTGGGGACCACTGAAGAGATGGAGTCATCATCCCCGGGCTTGGGGGCCCTTGGGAAGCTCGGGGCTGCCTATTAGGGGCAACCTTAAAATAGGAAAGGTTAGGAAAATGCTATAATTCAGACCTGGCAATCTCTGCAGGTATGAGGTATGATCAAAAGCTATGGTGAATGGTTTAGGTTTTTAAGTAAAGAAATTTAATTTAAAAATTTTAACTTTTTTTAAGCCAGAGTTTCATTATGCAGTTTAAGCCAACCTTGAACTCACCTTGTAAAATTTAAACTTTTAAGTAGGTAAATTTTGATCTTTAACATTGCCATTAACCACACACACACACACACACACACACACACACACACACAATACTCCTGCTTGTCTCAGACACATTTATCCCATCGTTCTTGCCACTTTCTGAAGTAGTTCCAAAATTTTCTGTGTGGCATTACTCAGACTGTCGTGGACACCTTGATGCCTGAAGCAATTGAAACATTTTTCTTTCATTGGTCATTTTTTAATTTGTAGAAGAGCCAAAAATGTCATGGTGACAGATCCAGTGAGTAAGGCAGACAAGCATACACTGTCATGCTTATACAAGCCTGCCTTTCTGTTAGATGGCACCCAGCAGCTGCATTTTCTTTGTTTTATTTTTATTCTTATAAGAACACTATAATTCAGCCAAAGACATCACCTGTGTGGAAGTGAACATTTTTTTTTATATTTGTAATGCATTTGATACTGGGCCTCATTATGCAGCTCAGACTTGCAGTGATCCTCCTGTTTTCAGCCTCCCCAGCACTGGGATCACTGTGCCGCCATGCCGGGTCTAGGTGGCCAGGTCAGCGTGCTCTGGGGTGGGGCTGGTGCAGCATATGGTTCTAGGTATCGAACACCACTCCCTGTGCTGGGCTAAGCAGGCGCTTAGTCCACTGAGCTATCTCGCCGGCGCTGAAGTATTCATGTTCCACATATGGGGAACAGCTTCCCCCTCTTCACAGCTGAGCCCACCAAAACACAAACAACATCCCTTGGGAGAGGGTGCTGGTCCTGGGACTTCAAGTGGTATCAGTACTCAGTCAAGTGGGAAATAGCAAGAATGGGGCCGGCGAGATAGCTCAGCGGACTACAATGCCTGCTTAGACAAACTTAGGCAAGCACAGGGACTGCTATTCAATCCCTGCACCACACGACATGCCAGCCCCACACCCAAGGCAGGCTGAGCTGGTCAGAGTCCAGACGAAGTAGCTCACACCTGTAATCCCAGCACTGGAGACGCTGAGAACAGGAGAATTACCACAAGTCCGAGGTGCATAGTGAGACCCTACAATAGCCAAATGCATTTTTAAAAAAGCAAGGATGGACAACAAATTTTCTAAAAAGGTTGGAGCTTGACAAGAAAGAATGAGTCCCTCAGGTAACATAGGCAGGGGCTTTCAAGCCAGAAAATGTATAGATGACACATAATGAAATCAGGTATCTCCAGAAATAATTCCTCTGCTTTTTTTTTTTTTTTTTTTTTTTTTTTTTTTTTTTTTGAAACAGGGTCTCACTATGCAGTTCAGGCTTGTCTTGAGCTCACTTTTGTAGCCCTGGCTGGTCTTGAATTTGCACCAATCCTCCTGCCTCAGCCTTCCAACTGCTGGGATTGTAGGCATGTGCCACTGCACCCAGATTTCCTATGCTTTTTGAACCCCTCAAAAAGTAGATAGTGAGCCAGGGAGACAGCTCTGTGGCACAGCGCCTGTCTGGCAAGTGCAAGATCAGGAGTTCGAACCCTGGCTCTGCAAAAAAAAAAAAAAAAAAAAAAAAAAAGTAGATACTAGCTGGGCATGGTGATTCATGCTTGTAATTCCAGCACTCTGGGAGGCTGAGGGAGGAGGGTCTGACATGGACAATTTAGCAAGACCCTGTCTCAAAAGTAAAAAAAAAGGGGGGCCAACAAGATGGTTCAGTGGTCTAAAGTGCCTGCTTAGGAAAGCTTATCAACCACAGAGACTACAGTTCGATCCACAATCCCCGGAACCACATGCTGTGCCATTCCCACCCCCAGGGCAGGCTGAGCCAGCCATAATATAATATGATACAATACAATACAATAATTTTAAAAAATTAAAATATATTGGGGATGTAACTCAGTTCTCAGTGCATAGGCTTAATTCCCTATACTACCAAAAAAATAAGCATAGTTGTAATCCAGGCTGGTAAGAAAGATGTCACATCCACTCAGTGACTACGTCATGTCCTCAGATGCGGATGCAAATCTGGCTGCTGAAGCTCCAATACCTATTGTAAAGTTGGGTCACAAACCTGTAGGAGACAGGCAGACATCACAGAGGAGCAGGCCAGCCTGGAGACAGCGGAGGGTGATGGGCCCTGGTCCTCAAGTCCAGATAATTACAGCTGCTGCAGTGATGAGAAAGATGTGCGCTGCCTACATTTCCAGTTAGACAACAAGACCATAAATCCAAATTGCAATGTAAAATTTTTAAGCTTGTATATGTTTGCAACCAATTTAAAAAAATCATAAAAACCAGGCAAGATGGCACATGCCTATAATCCTGGCATCCTGGGACGTTGAGAAAGGAGGACAGTAAGTTGGCCAGCTCCAGTTTGGCCACTTAGTGAGACCCTGTCTGAAAATTAAAAATATATGTAAAACAGGCTGAGGCTATAGCTCTGTGTAAAGGTCCCTCTATTCAATCCCAATAGTAAATATAGTAAGATACCAGGGGATATAGCTCAGCAGTACATCACCAGCCTGGCAAGCTCAAGGTCATGAGTTCTATTCCCAGTAACAAAACAAAACAAAAAAAAAAAATTTAGATAGATAGATAAATAGATAGATAGATAGATAGATAGATAGATAGATAGATAGATAGATAGATAGATAGAAAAGTATAAAATATGTTTTCTTACTCTTCTGGAGGCCAGAATTCTAGGGTCAGTTTCAGTGGAGCACAGTCAGGGTATGGGTGAGGCTGGTCTGACTGAAGGCTCTGTGGAGAACCTGTTTCCTTTCCTTTCCTAGCATCTGACAGCCACCAACATTCCTTGGTTTAGGACTCCTTCCTACAGCCTTCTGCCTCCCATCTCTTACTAGTGTAGACAAGTCTACCTCTGCCTTCCTCTATAAAGGCACTTGAGATTAGCTTTAGAGATCAGCTTCCTGGATAATCCAGAATAATTTCTGAAAGAACCAGACCACTGTCATTTTAGCCAGGCCCCAGGCCACAGCCATTTCAAGCCTTCCTCTCCCTTAAGTTTCATGCTCTTTACGTTCCCTTTTTCTGGAATAGATGGTCCCACACTGACAAGGCCAAGTCAGCCCCACTTTAGGAAAAGCCAACACAAGCAGAACAGTCCAGTGACCACAGCCTCAGAAACACTCCTGATCAAAAATAGCTACGACTTCCTCTTACAGCTCCACAGTGAAAACTCCACAGCCTGTGAGAGATGGTAGTGTTCTGGACCTGCAAACAAATCCTCTCACATTTTAACTCCAATAAACCCTGTTCTAAGTTGTGGAGCTCAATTCCTGTTTTTGTTTTGTTTTGTTTTGTTGCTGTTGTTGTTTTAAACGGAGCTAGAAGCTATGCATTAAGGCCATATCCTCTCAGGGAATTACTTTTTCTTGATTCTTCTATTTCTCACTTAGCCACTTGCAAATTCCTTTTACCATTTAAGAT
>PVKN010008991.1:13756-24455 GCA_004027915.1 Capromys pilorides
AAAAAAAAAAAAAAGATTATATTCACAGACTAGGTCTAGCTGTGCACACCTATAATCCCAGCTTTTCAGAAGTCTGTGACAGGATGATTATAAATTCTAGGCTTCCCTGGGAAACATAGTGAGACTCCATCCCAAAAAATAAAAAGTGCTGGGCATATAGCTCATTGGGGCACTTATTTATTATGTGCCAGGCCCTGGGTTTCACCACTAGTACCAACCTTCCCCTCCAAAAACAGTTAAGGTTTCAGAAACTAGAATCTGAAAAGCAAGGGGGGAGGATTTAGGGGGGTTAATGACCATGTGTCTTTTACAATAATAAAAAATGTTTAATTTATAGCACATTTTATTTATCCATTAACTTGTTGAACATTAAGATTATTTCTTATTTGGGGCTATCATGAATAATGCTGCTATGAATATTCATCTACTAGGTTATTTTGTTTTTTTGATACATGGTCTTGCTATGTTGTTCAGGCTGGCCTTGAGCTCACTTTTGTAGCCCAGGCTGGTCTTGAACTCGCACTGATCCTTCTGCCTCAGCCTCCCAAGTGCTGGGATTACAGGCATGCGCCACCCACCCAGCTCATGTACTACGTTTTTTTTTTTTTTTTTTTTGCGGGACCAGGGTTCAAACTCATGACCTTGCACTTGCCAGGCAGGCACTTGTGCCACAGAGCTATCTCCCCAGCCCCTCATGTACTAGTTTTGAGTGGACATACATGTTTGTTTCTTTTGGCTAGATAACCAGGGGTGAAATTGTTGACTTGAAAATTAAGTTTCTTTTTTAACTTGTGTATATTCATGCTGAGGATCAAACCCAGAACCTTGCACATGCTAGACAAGTGCTCCATATGAGTCTACCCACAGTTCTAGTTTTAACTTTTCAGAAAACTACCAGCCGGGCATGGTGGCGCATGCCTGTAATCCCAGCACTTGGGAGGCTGAGGCAGGAGGATTGGTGTGAGTTCAAGACCAGCCAGGGCTACAAAAGTGAGCTCAAGGCCAGCCTGAACTGCATAGCAAGACCCTGTCTCAAAAAGACAAAAAAGGGGCTGGAGAGATAGCTCAGTAGAATAAGTACCTGCCTGGCAAGCTCAGGGTCCTGAGTTCAATTCCCAGTTCTGAAAAAAAAAAAAAAAGAAAAAGAAAGTTGCCAAACTATTCTTCAAAGTATGTATACATCTTATGTTCTCATCAGGAAATATGAGAGAAGTGATTTCTGCACATTCTTGCCAACCCTGTATTAAATATCTTTTTCCCATTAAATTGCTTTGGCACCTTTGCCAAAAATAAATTGACCTTTATAAGGGTTTACTTCTGAAATGCCAACTCTATTTTATTGGTCTTTGTTGTTGGGACACAATACCCAGCACCCACAGCTTGAACGAGAGGTTTATTTTGACTGGCAGTTACAGCCCCTGGTTGGTTGACTCCTAGGCAGAAATGATATGGGAGGAATGCCTGGAAGAGGAAAACTGCTCACATGATATATTCAGGAACTGGAGAGAGAAGGAAGGAACTGGGGCTGAATAGGTACTGTTCCGAGTCATATCCCCCTGACCCGCTTCTAACCTGAAGGGGCCCCACCTCCCAACAAGGCACTTTGCCTTTGGAGTTACCAGTGGATGAATCCATGTTTGAGTACAGCACCCCGTGATGCAGCTAGCCTCCAAATCCCTGCCTCTGAGCATGTGAGAATTTTGGGGTACACTCCAACATTTTGCCTGGCTCCCAAAAGACTGACATGCACACTCTCTTCTTTATTTTTTATTTTCATCAGTACATGTTTTCAGTACATAATAATTGCTTTCACAGTGGGGAGTTAGAATATGTGCATTACACATCTTAATTCTCTTTACATTCCTTTAATTTTCCCTCCCTCCATCTATTGGTTCTTGTATATCTCTTTGCCTATTTTTTTGTTTGCTTGTTTGTTTGTTTTGATTTTTTTAAGACAGGATCTCACTCTGTAGTCAGGATGGCCTTGAAGTATAGTACAGCCAAAGTTAGCCTCAAAATCGCAGTGATCCTACTATCTCGGCCTCCTTGGTGCTGGGATTACAGGTGTGCACCACCATGCCAAGCTTCTTGTGCATCTTTTTATGCTAAACGCATTTAGTCCAACTCTTTTTTTTTTTTTTTTTAATTATTTATTTATTTGTTTGTTTGTTTGCTTGTTGTGTTTGTTTGTTTCTTTATTTATTCATTTTGTGGCTGGCTCAGCCTGCCCTGGTGGTGGCGTTGGCGCAGCATGTGGTGCCGGGGATCGAACTGCAGTCCCCGCAGTTGCCTGAGCCCTCCTAAGCAGGCGCTTTAGACCACTGAACCATCTCGCCGGCCCCATTTAGTCCAACTCTTAAGAGTCACAAATATTCTCACAGTTCCAGTATTGCTGTAAACTCCAACTCCAAAGTCTCCTCTGAGACTAAAGTCAAATTCTTAGCTATGAGCCCCTGTAAAAGTCAAAAAGAAAGTTGACCACTGCCAACACGTAATGCCACAGGGTAAACATTCCCTTCCCAAAAAAAGGAGAAATGGGTAGATAGAAAGGAATGGTAGCAAGTAAGACTAAAACCCAGAAGGACAAATGTTAGATCCCAAAGCTCTATTTACAGGTCCCAGAACAAGTAGGGGCAAGACATGAACGCTCAAGGGCTTGGGCAGGCTAACCCTCTCACCCGGCTATTGCATCTATCATGATGACTCTGTTTTGGTGTGGTTTTGCTCACTGCCTGTAGTTTTTCTCAGCAAATGTTTCATGTTTCTGGCATTTTCAACTTCCTGGAATCTCCACTCCTTCTTGAGTTTCACTTTCAGAGTTTCATACTCTGTCCACTCAGGCACACATTGTCTGGCCTTCTAGATCTTCTGAAATCTTGGTGGAAGCATCCCTGACTGAACAACTCATATTCTGCATGCTCACAAAATCATCACCTCTTGGATGATACCAAAGTGTCACAAACAGGAATAGTACCTGGGCCCCCTTTTCATCATGAGAGTTTGGGGAGACATTCCATTCCCAAACCACAATACAGGGTCTTACTAAGTTACCCAGACTGTTCTCAAACTTGCAGTTCTCCTATCCCAGCCTCCTAAGTAGCTGTAATTTCAGTTGTGTGCTACTGGGCCTAGCCGAATCCTCCAGTTTTGTTCTTTTCCAAGTTTGTTTTGACTATTCTGGATCCTTTGCACTTCCAAATTAATTTTAGAATAAGCTTGTCAGTGTCTACAAAAAGGAAGCCAGGATTTTGATAGAGTTTTGAAGGGAAAAACAAATGAGTTTCTTATACTAAAAAAATATTTCTGACACCAAGTGTGTGGGAATATCTTCTCCATATCAAGCAATTCTCCAATTCTCTGTAAATATTAACTTGCCATCCAATGATTCGGCTCAATTCTGACACCAGCCATCTTCAGTTAAGGTCTGTTTCCTTCTCAGTTAAGGGCTTGGCTCCACCATCCTGCTCTGTACTTTTAACTCCAGCTCACCTATACTTCTGTGTCCCTAGACTACGAATCGGAGGCTTTCAAACCCCTTAGGTTCAATCATTTATCATGGCTCATGGAACTGGTGGAAACATTTTCCTTACATCTATTGGTCATTTATAAAAGACACAACTGAAAAAGAGCCAAATGCAAGGGATGCGTAGTGGCAGATACAGGAGGACAGGCCCCAGAGCTGCGTCCCCTCACCACAAGCAGGAAGCCTTCACCCCCCAGCTTCTTGACAAGTTCCCCCATGCAGAAACTCTACAGACCCTGTCATTTATGGCTCTGCTGGAGCTTCCAACATCCAGGCTTTTGGTGTCTGGATCTCTGGCCCTCCTCCCCTACCCAGATGTCATCAGGGAGGAGAAGCTGAAAAGTTTCAACACCCGCGAGTCAGTTGGCTGGTTCTCCTGATGGCACACCCACCTCCTCCAACAGGATCCTCTCTTTCATCAAGGAAACTGTAGTTGCTTATTGTACAGGTTGGTCTGGGAATTTAGAGGGCAAAGAACAGAAGATTGGCAGTTGCTTAAAACCAGTTGTTTCCACTTCACCTCCTCCTCCCACAGGACTTTTGTCCAAGTTTACCCCTTGACATCCTGTCTGAGATCTGAGCCTTGGCCTCTGCGCAGTGGGGGTGAGAAACGGCTGTCAAGCACAAAAGTGCAGGAAAGGCAAGTTAGAGAGCAGTCACTTCTCTTCATTTAGCCTAACAAGTCCCCTTTGCCTTAAGCTGCCACCAGCCACTTCCCAACACACCCTCTGGGTCTAAACAGCCTGTCAGCTCCCTAGATTCTCTTGGTTGTTATTTCCTGAATTTTATGTTTCCCTCTCTAATTTCTCCCATGTTTAATCTAGGGAGGAAGCCAACAGCCCAAGCCACTTCCCATGTTGGCAGGAACTGCAACTGTCCAGAGATGCCCATTAGTCAACCTAAGGGAGGAGATTAGAACTATGACTTTAGGTCTGATTTATACATTAACCTCTTATCAAGTTGGCCAGTAACAATCAGTTCAGATGAGACTGCTCATTTTGGGGAACTCACAAAATTTAAGAATCTGGTTCAAGTGTTAATGTTTAATTGTTTGACTAATCTTACATATCTATATCTATTAATCTAAACAGATTTAACAATGAAAATATGTAATACAACCATTGTTAAATTTTTCTTGTTTTGAAAATCCTGTACTATATGTACTCTTGCTTGTTACTGTTTTCCTCTCTTTGTTTCTGCTATTTTTACTCTTTAAAATAAAAACTAATAAAAAACTAAAAAAAAAAGATTCTGGTTCAGCAAATCTAAGTCTCAGATCCAAAGCCCACAGTGTCTTTCCATGGTCTCTTCACAGGCATGCTAATCCCAGTCACCCACTACCAGAAACCCTCTGCTCATATTTTCTGTGTCATTTAACATCTTAGGGATAATGTGAGTAAATAAAATAGGGTGTATAGAGAAGTTTTGGCAAGTTGACAGGGTTTGAACAACTATTAAGTACTTAATCTCTCTACCACAATGGTCCCTTTCTCTTTGTGGGGATAAATAGCCATTTAGGATGTCAAGAGGTGTTCAAGGCCTGAAGGACAAAGCCCTGATGAAGACAATCAGGTCACCATGAATCTTGGGGTAGGCTACAGAGCTCAGCCATGTTACATCATTTGATAGGTAGCTGGGAATTTAGCAGGCTCCAACTCCACAAAGAAGTTTCCTACAGAGCTGGTGGAAACACTGGTGGAGAAGGATATGTATGGAAGGCAAATGATTAAAGAGGTCAGAGAGAAGACTGGAAATGCGAAGACCACCAGGAGTTGAGTGTCCCAAATCTGAGAATCTCTCCCCTCTGAAGCTTTCATTTTTCTTTAATTTCTTCAAAAGATTTCATTCTTTATAGGTGAGGTAGTACATGCCTGTAATGGTAGCACTCTGAGAGCCTGAGGCAGGAGGATTGCTTTTGATGTTGGGAATTGAATTCATGATCTCACTCTTTCAAGGTAAGTGCTGTGCCACTGAGCTATATCCCCAGCCCCAAGAGGATTGTAAACTCAAGCCCAGGCAGAGCAACTTAGTGACAGCAAGATGGTATCTCAAAATAAAAAATTAAAAAGGATGGGGATGTAATGCCATGTGAAGGACCAGGTTCAATCTCCAGTCCCACAAAAAAGTAGACAAGGATAGGGAGCAATTTTTCACTTTCTACTCCACTCCATTAAGCCATAGCAGTTTGTCATAGTCAAATCCTTCCCACTATAGAAATCCTAACTTTCCAATATTCTGCTTCCTGGCACCAACTCCCTAATTCCCCAATGTCTACACCCAGTTTCACAGCACTTGACTTGAAACAATCAACAACTATTAGGCATCTACTACATGCCAGGTATAGTACTAGTACTTCGTATTCCCTTCTGCATTCTGCTGGGCTCCTAGGAGCAGCCCTCTACTGCCTCTTATGGCTCTCTTACTTTGGCCCTTCAACTGCCCTCTGAGCCTTCCCCAACAAGGTCCAATATCCAACTCAGTGACCCTTTAATCCTGTATCCCAGATCTCACAAGGAAACATGCACTCAGAGAAACAAGCCAAGAATGTCCCTTGGTAATAATCACAGCCCTCCTCCTGAACAAATCATCCTGACCCATCTAGGCTTCCCAGACTGAGGAAGACTCTTGGACTTCAGACTACTGCTTTCTTGTTTCCTGCTCCCCACTCCATCCTTGCCCACCACCACACAGCTCTGGCTGCCCTTCACAGCCTCAGACTCCACTGAAGAGAATCCTACTTTGATTTATGCTCCTAGCTGAAATCCCCTCTGCATCTCTTCCTCCTTTCACAGGACACTCCCATCTCCACATCCTTCCTGCCCTCTCCAAGCTCCTGCAGCCTGGCATCTGAGTCCCCAGCAGCTCTTCCTACAGTCACCAATATTCTCCAAATTGCCAAATCCAGGGAGCCCTTGCAGGCTCCCTGGCCTCTCTGAGACAATCGACATTGTAAATGGCTTCCTTTTCTTTTCTTTTTTTCTTTCTTTCTTTCTTTTTTTTTTTTTTTTTTTTTTTTTTTTTTTTTTTTTTTTTTTTTTTTTTTTTTTTTTTTTTTTTTTTTTTTTTCTTTTTTTTTTTTTTTTGTCTTTTTGAGACAGAGTCTCACTATGCAGTTCAGGCTGGCCTTGAGCTCACTTTTGTAATCAGGCTGGTCTCAAAATCACACTGATCCTCCTGCTTCAGCCTCCCAAGTGCTGGGATTACAGGCATACACCACCACATCCAGCTTCCCTTTTCAAAAGGAAAATCATAAAGTAGTACGTATATTGTTGTGGTACTAAAAGAAAAAAGAAATCAAAACATATCAATGTAGAGTGTCTCAGTTACTCTTTTCTCACTGCTGGGTCAAAATAGCAAACATCCAAAATTAAGGAAGGAAAGGTTTATTTAGCTCATAGTTAGTGGAGGTTTCAGTCCATACTCTGATGGCTCCAAGGCAGAGCAGCACCTGGCAGAGACAGCAGCTCATGGTAGCAGAAAACAGTAAAGAGCAAAAGGTGGGGCAGCAGCTGAGGCTGCTAGCTAGCTTCTTTCCTCTCCTTACATTGTAATGTAGATTACCCACCCCAGGGCTGGAATATTACTCATACCCATAATCCCAGCACTGGATCATGAATTAATCACAAACTCTAGAAGCCACCCCAGGACTGCACGAGGCTTTGGAGGGACAACTACACACAAACCATAACAGAGAGTGTAAAGATGAACTCAGCCAAACATCCTAGACCTGTTTTAGGTCCTCCAGCCCCAGAGGTATTAATAGATTGCTGCAGGCTCTTCAAAGCCTTTTTCTATTTATTTACTTCCACATATATTGAGTTAGGCTTCTGATACATAAATAGGATCATGTTGCACAGAATCCTAGCTTACATTTTTATTTAACAGTATATATTAGAGACTTCCCATGTGATCACACATAAATCTCTCCATCCCCAACCCCTAGCTCTTTTGAGACAGGGTCTTATTGATTCAGGGAGAAAAAAACTGATTCCAGGTGGATAACCTCCAAAATGATATAGGGGAAAAATGATCTCCCAACCAGAAAAGTACCTGGGAGAAGTTCATGTTCTCTAAAACCGAAGGATGAACTTTAGGAACAAATGGAGGTTATGAGCAGAATAGATTTATTGGGGGAAAGAAAGCTCCTGTCCAAGAGAGGAACAGAAGGGGGATCCCCAGCAGGTTGTCCCCAGGAAGCTGTCTCTTTCAGGAACTTTTATAGAGGAAAACCACGTGGTGCAGCGAGTCTAAGGCTGTGGAGAAGGCATGGGAACTCACTTAGGTGGGCATGAGGTGGGACAAAACTATGGACAACCAATGAGTTTACAAGCACCACTGCTCAGGTAAAATAGATTAAATCTAGTCTCTTCCTGTTGGGAGTTGGGTTAGTGACTCAACTGAGCTCTTTCAAGGTGATTGATACCTACTTAGAATATCAATCGCTGATGCCCACCCCTAGGGAAGTACATAGCCGTATTTATTTACTCTTGTCTTGAGATCTGGCCCACGGTGGAGGAGTATCTGTCCCTAATTGTCTTCCATGTCATCCTTGAGGGCCTCAACCTGTCTAACTGCCTATATTTCTATGTAATTTAGCTACCTACAACACTGTCACGTTGCCTAAGCTCACCTGAACTTCTAGGCTCAAGTGACTCTCCTGCCTCAGCCACCTGAATATCTGGGACTACAGGCACAGACCACTACACCCAGTCCATCTCTTCTTGATTTAAACTAGTCCATGGTGTTCTATTGTACTGATAGGACAGTCATTTCCATATTTTAATTCTATATACTGTGCCAGGGGCTCCCATTTTTAGTAGTATGACCTACTTGATTTTCATGGTGAGCCCTCCTCCACTACAAAATAATGAGAGTCGGCATAAAGCATGATGTTTTTCTGGAGTCACTATATTGTATCTTGTGGGTCTGGGGTCACCAGGCCACCCTCAAACTTTCCCAGGCTTGTCTCCATCTGTGACGTAGAAAGAGGAAGAGAAATCAGAAGTCACAGCGCAGAGCAAAAGTAGATTTACTGCAGCGAAGTGAGATGGTACACTTTATTGCAGAGATGGTACAAAGCCACTCCAAGGAGTTGGGGTCCTGAGCTGGGTTACCACTGGATACAGGGCAGCAGTCCTATCTCATGGCATAGGGGCTACCTCCACATACCCAGAGGGTCTGCACTTAATTGGTTAATGTGTTTGGCTCTAGAGGTACAAGATTATACAGTTGTCAGGGTCGTTACAGCATGAAGCTTAGGAACACTTCAGGATGTTCAAACCACAGGGGGCTGAGTGGAGCAATTGTATAAGCTGGACCAAGGTTATCTCTTCAGAAGTAAAACTATAAAACTGTCTGTTTTCACAGTCTCAAAGGTTGCTTTTCTCTTCCCATCTAAAAGGGCCAGTGTATCTTACTGTAACCCTCCCTAAGGGTTCCATCTTTCCCTACAATTGGAAACAGGAAAGATCTTGCAAGAGAAAAGAATACACTTATGCAAACAAGCATAAACTAAACTGAAGCCAGGCATGGTGGCACACACCTAGAATCCCAGAAATTGGGAGGCTGAGGCAGGAGGAGGCAGGAGGATTGCTTCAAGTTTGAAGCCAGCCTGCACTATATTATGAGTTCAAGACCAGCCAGAGCTGTGTAGTAAGACATTGTCCAAAACAAAAACTTTAAACTATAAGCAGAATGATATTTAATAGGAAGTTACTAGTCAGGGCTGCTTGACTAAAATAAAATAAATGCCAAAAAGAGCCTTCCATTAATCCATGAGGCTCAGGCCTAGTAGACAGCTAAACCTGAGACTTGTAACTCTCATTAAGGTGGCCTCTCTGCCTCTGCCCCCCTCTCTCTCTCTCAATCTCTCTCTCTCTCTCTCTCTCTCTCTCTCTCTCTCTCTCTCTCTCTGCAGTTCTTCAGAAGAGTGAACTCTAGGAGGGAACAAAGGGGGCTCTACATGTTTTGTGTCCAAAATTTTCCCTAAAAGCAACACTAAATTCTATCTCACCTCAACATATGCCATCAGTCAAAGAGAACCAGATAGGTCAGTGTATGGCATATTCTGGAGGCTGAGGCAGTAGGACCCTTTGAGCCCAGGAATTTGGAGGATTCTAGGGTAATTTAGAGACTTAGCATGAAGCTACCTCAAAAAAAAAATTAAAGGACTGAAGCTGTAACACTGTGCAAAGGTTCTAGATATAGCCTGTGTGTGTGTGCATGTGTGTGTGTGTGTGTGTGTGTGTGTGTGTGTGTGTGTGTTGGGGATGAAAGAGAGACACAGGAAAGAGAAACAGAGGAGAGACAGAGACAGAGAAGAGATGAAGACAGAGGAGAGATTGAGACAGAGAGACTAAAACACTATATCAGGGGAGGGTCAGCAGAAATGCTAAACAACTGATGTATATTCCTGAGAGTGGATTTATGAGCTACACAACAAAAACTATGTATGAAATGTCTACAAAAATAAAAGATAGCCTCCCAAAATAAGGAAGAAATCATCTGAAAGGACAAAATACAATTAGGGAAAAAATAAATCTTCTAAAAAAAAAAAGCTAAAGATGTGGTTTTGCATAGCCATAATCCCAGCAATCTGGAGGCCTGAGGCAAGAGGATTGCAAATTTGAGCTCAGTCTGGGCAAATTGGTGATTTAGAAAGACTCTGTCTCAAAAGTAAAAAAAAAAAAAAAAAAAGATAAAAGGGCCATGGATGTAGTTCAGTGCAAAGGCCTTGGATTCTAGCCCCACATCACAAAAGAAAGGAAATAGGAAAGAAAGAGAGCCAAGTGTGGTGGCACACCCATAATCCCAGGATTCAGAGGGCTAAAGAGGAGGATTCCTATGATTTTGAGACCAGTCTGGGCTCCATAGTATGTTCACAGTCAACCTAAACTACAAAAGAAGTCTCAAAAAGAGAGAATGACCCAGGAATGGTATCACATGGCTGTAATCCCGGCACTCAGGAGGCTGAAGGAGGAGGACTCGCGGGAGTTTGAGCCCAGCCTGGATCCACAGTGAGTTCAAGATCAGACTGAACTACATAGTAAGACTTTGCTGAGAGAGAGAGAGAGAGAGAGAGAGAGAGAGAGAGGGAGAGAGAAGAAGAAGAAGAAGAAGAAGAAGAAGAAGAAGAAGAAGAAGAAGAAGAAGAAGAAGAAGAAGAAGAAGAAGAAG
>PVKN010008992.1:0-24369 GCA_004027915.1 Capromys pilorides
GGGGCTGACCTTTCCACTCATCAAAGAGCGCACCTCTTCTGCCCTGTGTGTCTTCATAGGACAGCTACTTGGTGAGCTTCAGGAAACAGTGCCCTAGTTTCCCAGGGACATCACCACAAAAAAGCCAATGCATTCAACTGCATTTATGATCCCTCTTATTTCTCTTGTCAGTTGAGACACTTCTTTGCATTGATTTATGCCCATTAAGGCAAATGGATTTGTCACGTGAAAATAGATCCACGCCTCAGTCCCTGAGGCACAGGCTGTGAAGGGACTGGGAGAAATCAGGCTCAGCAAAGAGGTTTGGTTCATTTCAAGACAGCCTTGGTGATCAGCATCCCTGCTGTCGCTTAGAACCATTGCCAAGGTCATCGGTAAGACCACATGACACAGGTACAGACTGTTCAGTGTCAGTGACAGTCTACAAAAGCTGATATGAGATCACCATTTGCATAAAAAGATTGATATGTGGAAATTAAAGTGTGCAGATATATGAAGTGTAAGGGATACAGTTTTTAGGGGGCATAGTCTACCAAACCTTTGGACAGACTTTTTAAAATTCATATTTAAAAACCTAAATGATAAGTATACAATGTAACACACACCCACCAGTTTGCTCATCTGTATTTTATTTTTACATCAGTGCAAATAAAGAAGCCGTCACTGTGTTGATCTTTTATTTGTAGCTAATTCTTAAACGTAAGTCCCCAAGCACCCACTGTTTTTCCTTTCCAAAGACAACATCTCTCAATAATCATACTTCTTCTCTTTGCCCCTTCTTCCAAGCTCAGGTATGAAAATGATCATTGTTAGGACTGTTTTCCTAACCCTACCAGAAACTTGCCCCTTCTCATCTGCTAGAATCTGTCAATGACAGGAGATTCGTGTTCTCCAAAGAGCCATCCACTGTGATGAAGAAGCGCTGAAAGTAAGTTTGCTCAGAGTTGTGTGATTACAGTGTGGATCAAGATCTGCCTGTTAGCTGAATCAGGCCCGCTCTGAATGTGTACAATACAACTGAACCCACACTGCAAGGCTAGATCCTGATAACAGAGATAGAACTCAAGGTGGGATTACACGCATGTACCACCATGCCCAGTCTTGGTGGCCAGCTCAGCATACCTGGGGGCACAGCCGGCAGGACACGTGGTGCCCGGGGTTGAACCCTCATCTCTGAGCTTACCTAAGCAGGCGTTTAGTCTGCTGAGCTATGTTGCAGATCCTTATTTTTTGAAATCTTTACATTTAGATGTATTATGTTTCAAGTAGCTGTGATGCTTAAATAGTTCCGGAATGGTAAAGAATCGAACAAAATTTGCAGTAACAGGTATTGAATGTGTATTTGTTGTGCCTGACTCTACATGTTGGGGTAAATTAGTAAGATTTTTAAAAATAATGTTTGATTAAAATGAATATTCTAGGTGTGGAAAGAAACGGATTGACAGATCTAAAGTTGAAATTGTTCCTAAGACTGGAGGATCTTAGTAAATGCCAGAGGCAGGGAACAGCTATTTTAATTGAGTATTTTACAGATAAGAATGTAAAATCAAAGAAACCAGTACTTTTTCCTAGTCACATTTGGGCCCTTCATCGTCTAAGATTAAATAATAGATAGGGGCTGCTGTGCTGCCCCACCCCTGAGGCGCCCTGAGACAGGCAATGGAGACTGGGCGTGGTGGTGCGCGCGCCTGCAATCCCAGCTCTTCGGGGGCTGTACGCAAGCGGATCACTGCGAGTCAGATCTAGTAGTGAGCCCCTGAACACCCGGTAGACCTTTCTCTAAAAGATAGATAGATAGATAGATAGATAGATAGATAGATAGATAGATAGATAGATAGATAGATAGAGGATCAGAATGTGGCAAATGAAAAGAAAAATATCCGTGCACATATGCCAACGTCAGATTAAAAACCCCTTCGCTCCGCAGAGAGAAGTCTTCGCGGAGAGAACGTTCTCCTTTGAGCTGACATCACAAATTAAGGCTAAAATGTCTTTAAAGATGCTGAACCAGTATTTTTACACCAATATTTGAGTTCTCTGTAGTTTCTTAATTTAACCGCTACACCGGATCCAACCACATGGGCTCTCTGATGCTCCCTGATGGCTAGTGCTCAGCTGTGGGCAAGAATTTTCAGTTCAGCTTTAGAAAGCCGGGATCAGACTACATCCGTGTAAGAGGTGCGTGATGTAAGAAGAACGCAGGTGTTAACATGTTCTTCTCGAATTTCTTGCAATAGGGTAACACCATCAATGCTTCTAAACACTGTTAGTGTAGTTGAGCTGGTATACCTGCATCCAACCATGTAAAATATTTTGTGCTTTTTAAAAAATAATATATTTTCCAGCTAATTGTTATGAGTTAGGTCTACGATGTTCCCCAAG
This sequence comes from Capromys pilorides, assembly GCA_004027915.1. NCBI lineage: Eukaryota > Metazoa > Chordata > Mammalia > Rodentia > Capromyidae > Capromys > Capromys pilorides. The sequence goes on from PVKN010008992.1 coordinate 2,383, forward strand.
TCTTATATCTTCACCAGTGGGCTTTCTGGAAATGTTTGGGTCACGAGGTACCAGGCGCAGAACTGCACATGCTGTCAGGGGGTGGAGCCTGTTGGGACAGGGGGAGCACTGCGTGAGTGCCCCGGATGTATTCTTGTCTCATTATGGTTCAGAGCAACTATGCCCCACAAGTCCTTCTCTCTCCTGGGTGGGGTGATCCTGCTGACTTGCTGCTACGAACTATGGCCGGGAGATGCAGGGCACTGGGGACATAATCTGGAAATCTGTCTCCCTCTCCGGCTCCTCCCTTGCTCTGCTTTCTGGCGACCCTGATTTGGACAGCTGTTCTCCACCCTGGACCGAAACTTCCACTGTGCCCCTTCTGTGTCTCAGCCCACTGAACATGGACTGCAATTTCTGAAAGGGTGAAACAAAATATATCTCCCCTCGAACTTGTGTCAGGTACTTAGTTCCAGGAAATCCACCTAAGAGGCAGAATTGTAGACGCAAAAACAATTATCTCTTGATATATATTACAAAATGGGTACATCACTTTCTTTCCTTATCTGTTGAAAAATTATGACATACGGGGTGCGCCTTAAAAACTAGTTAATTTATCGAGACCATTGATTAGATCAATTTAATCACTTAAAAATGTGTTTACATTTACCTAATAGTAATAAACAAGAGAGCATTCAGTTCTTCCAGTGGTAGAAGGGGCAGCGCTCTGTTTATGAGGGGGTGAACAATGGGGAGTGGGAAACAAAGTCCTCCCCAGAGCCTTAACAAGGATGAGACGGAAAGCCCATCAGCTAGACAGGCGGCTGACAAAGGGAACAAGTGTTGGAGCTGGAAGTCCACTATTCTGTTTTCTGTTGCTATTAGTAAGATCCCTGAGAACTGACTCATTCATTCATTCATTCATTCATTCATTCATTCATTCATTCATTCATTCGCTTTCAGATTTGCCAGGCCGGAAGTTCAAGATCCGCTCTTCCCTTGGCGCGGCTCCCTGGGCTCCATCACAGCATAGTGAGGGCATCATGGAAGGTAGGCCCGTGGAAGGGGGCAGTCACAGTGAAGACGGGAAGCCAAGAGACCGGGTCAACCACTCTTGCAAGAACTCTGCACAGATCCCTTCTGAGAACTGAATCAGAAGCTCCGGGGAGCCCCCACCTTCTCGGGCTCCCGCCACCTCTCAGCGCCGGCACATCAGGAGCCCGGTCTCCAGTAACGAATTCTTGCGTGCACACCGTGTCTACACCGTTATCAGGGCCAGCTGCGAGCTGTGGGGCTCCTCAGGCAGCTGCCCACGACAGTCAGCAGCACTTGGCGAGCATCCGCCTCCTCTCCTTCCCAGAAAGCCCATCCCCAATGAGGCTGTTTTGAGTCAAGAAGATTCTCAAAGCAAGGGGATAATCTGGTCCAAAGCAGCCAATCCTTACCCGTGATGACTGTGTTTATTTCTCTGGGAATTGTTGTGAACAGCCACTCTGGGAACCTCTGCTGCTACCGCGATGCGCATGCGCGACTAGGGCTCTCTTTAGTGCCAGAGACCTCATGTCCTCACCTCTCCATCAAAACATAAAGTCAGCCAAATAATATCGTCCCAGGTAATTTCTACACAGTGATTTCAGGGATAGTCTTCATTTTTACCTGTGTGGTTCTGACATGACAATTTCCAAGCTCTATCCACTCACAAATTCACATTTATTTGCACTCCTGGAACTTCCATTTTAGAAGAAAAAGGCAGAAGGGAAAGAATAATTGACTCACAAGAGAGAACAGGAAGCCCCTCCCCCAAAGATATCAGCCATATATAATACTGAAATTATGAATTCAGCCTTAGGATACTTTGTATTTTATTTGAAACATGAGGGTATTTTTTTGTTTGTTTTGGTTTTTCATTTTTTGAGAAGGGTTTCCTTGCGTTGCCCAAGCTTGCCTCAGACTTCTGGTCTCCAGTAATTCTCATGCTCCAGCACCTCCTGGGTTGCTGGGACTAACAGGCACACAGCACTCCAGCCCCGTCAGTGATTTTTAACAAGTTCCTGGCCATTGGAAAGAGACTGGTTAGTAATTCAATGATTTGTTTAGGTTTCAAAAAAGGGATGAAACTACATTCCATTTCTTTGCACTCTCAACATCTGGTTTAATAATATCTTGAGTTGATAGCAATTTTGGAGAATTAAAAACAACTTTAAAAGGTTTTAAAATAAGACACCAGGAGATGCTAGACTTGTAAAGTCTAAAACCTGCATTCCTCAGTACATCTAGAAGTGGCAAAAAGGCCGAGTGTGCCAGGAGGATCAATGCGCTGGCATGCAGTCATGCCTGTAATGAAATTCTGCCTCAAAATGCAGCGTTTACAACACGGCAAGTGCTCTTCATTGTATCTGAGACACTAATTCAGAGAAGTTGTAACAGTTTATAATGGATGGCAGAGCAATTGCTGTTGGAATGTTTGCTCCATCAGCAATATGTAACTGTTTTAACCTACAAAGTATGATGGAACGGCCAAAGTCTCATACATTTTAATAGACTTTAGCAGGTATAGAGTTCTTAGACGTAAAGGTCATGGCATCCTGTGGAATTAAATCAGATATTATATACTGGTTCTTAGATAAAGTATATGAGTACCCTTGATAGTTATTCCTAGAAAAAACAAGAGGTAAATAGCTGCTATAGTGATTCTTTAATAAACTTTAAAATTATTTATTGATTTGGTACAGGGTCTCACTAAACAGCTCAGAGTTGCAGTGATCCTCCTGTCTCCACCTCCCCAGAGCTGGGATTACAGGTACACACTGGCACAGTGCTCTTGGTATTCCAGGGCCAGTATGGCATGTGTTACCAAGGAACAAACTTGGGACCTTGCGCTTGTCAGGCAGGTGCTTATGCTGCCAAGCTATCTCCACAGCCCCTACTACAGTAGTTTATAATACACCATACTAGCTTACATGTTTTGATGTGATTCTGAGTCTGACTGAAACTCAGTGAAAATAATTAAACGTGACTACAAAGTCCAATGGGCAGAGTACACCAATTTAGGAGTTCAGATGACTCCTGGTATTTATTTCCCATGTCTATATAGTGCCATTGATATCAGCTTTATCCTATGGCTGGCCTTAGTGAGGATTCTGTGAAAGCTGTCAGTCATAGGAAAAGCCAACAGGTTCCTGCCACATGCAGGAACTCCCATCCCTAATTCCAACTTAGAACACAGTGCGCATACATGGCCAGAGTGGCTACATTACTTATCCTTCTCTGAGGTTGGTGGTTCAAGGAAATGATGGCTCGTGTCAAGTGGGTCTCCCAGTGACAAGGCCCATGTGGAGTTGGGCATCAGGTTGTTTTCTCAGAAGGCCATAAATTCTAAGATGAATTCCTCTAGCAGGAAAACTGGGGAAAGGAAGCATGAATAGTGAATTTTCACTACAGAAATATTTGACCTGAGGGCCAGCAAGACAGCTCAGCAGACTAAAGTGCATGCTTAGGCAAGCGTAGGCAAGCACAGGGACCATGGTTCGTACTCAGGCACCATATGCAGTGCCAGTCCCACCTCTAGGGAAGGATGAGCCGGCCACAGAGTTGGATACAGTGGTGTACACCTGTAATCCCAGTGCTGGGGAGACTGAAAACAGGAGGATCACTATGAGTTGTATAGCGAGACTCTAGAAAAACCAAATACATTTAAAAGAAAGAAAGAAAGAAAAAAAGCATTTAACCTGAAAGACAATGGCTCTATTTACTGGAAATCACCATCACTACTAAGAAAATTATTTTGAAATTACAAACGAATAACAACAGCAGCAAATTTCAAGGCCAGTATGTTTTTCTTTTATTATTATCTTTGTGTCTAACTTAAGATTGTTGAATGATTTCATTTTCATTTATAAGCATTACATTAATTCCCATGCAAAAACCCAAGCCCACATAGGCCTGATTCCAAATGGCCATCATCCGAAAACTATGAGCCTGGACATTCAAGAATAAAACCAATATGTCGCTTGACTGTTCCATCAGCAGATATCGAGGGCATCCTTTGGGAGATGGGCCGGCTCCTTGACTCCTCAAGCACCAGTTTACCTCGAGTCCAAACCGAATCTGGGAGCCAGTGCCTCACAGCACCAAAATCGGGTAAGTGATTTCACTGATGAGGACAGGACAGGACAGCTGTACTCCAAGGCCACCGCCCACAGACATATCGTGGTTCCTGCTCCACTGTAAACCTTGCTGTTGAGCAGCCCTGGTAGTGTCTACTTGGGGATGATAATTTTTTTTCCTGCCAGTTTTCCTCAAAAGCTCAGGCAAAGGAAAGAGCCTTTATTAAAAAGCTTATCTCTAGAACTCCAAAAGAAATAAATACAAAGACACCTACTTTATCAAGTATATAACTTTCTCAGCTTTAGACAGAGTCCATGAGCAGATATAAAGCTTTAAAAACTTCTCTCAGTGAGATAGAAACCAGGAATATCAAAAGGTCAAAACAGGACCACAATTAAAGGAGAACTAAAAAAGGCAAAAAAAACCAAAAAACCAAAATTGTTCTAATTGACAAAGAGAAATGGGCTAACTGAAAATATGAAAGCATTTCAAGGTGAATGTTAATTTATACAAAACACACATCACAACTCTGACAATGGCAAAGATTTCATTAGTGCAAATAACATTATAATGGTATGTTCTTTAATAGGATTTAAATAAGGCTTCAAATAATTACATACTCTAAAACTAACATTTGGGAACCTGCATTCTGTTCAGGAAGCTATCACACACCCTCCAAACCCTCCGCCATCTGCTGATTCGAGGAAAGTTACATTCAGTGAGGCTGCGTTTGTAGCATTACTTTCAAAACTTACATTGTTCAGTGGGAAAAGTGAGAGCTATCCCGGCTCTTGGTCAGAAAGCAAGAAATCCAACCGACATGCCAGGTAGCTCCCAGGTACTTAGGATTCTCAAATGTTCCTAGTTATGAAAAGTCATTAGAAAAATAAAGACAGAAATAAAATATATAATAGAATCCTGAAGTATCAGAAAGAGATTTGTTTCCTAAGACCCATTAACAAAGTTGCAGAGTACCAAACAGAAAAGAGCAACAGGATTCACGGGCATTTCCATCTATGGCTCAAGTTCTCCTTTGAACAAACAACGGGAAAACAACAAACAAAACCACATGACGAGAACTAGAAAACGTAAACAGCAAAAATCAGAGGCGGGGTATGAAATAGCAACACACTGTTTCCGCGCCTACACCAGCCTTCAGGAAACTTAGAACTTGTTCTTAACAAATCCAATCGAAGCTGGATAGATAAAAAAATGAAAAGATAGAACCACAAACCACTCCACATAGGATGACTTTTAGAACTGGGAGGAGGGGAAAAATCGGCAAAGCACTCAGAAAAATTTATCATCGATTCTGAAATGAGGCCTGGTGACGTCATCAGGGTTAATGAAGACGGAGATGGACTTCCCAGGGTTCTCAGTCACCAGCTGCTGCAGTTTTTTTGCCAAGCGGTCATCAGGCTGGTTGGGGTCCCCTCCGTCGGACTGTGGAGAGGGGATGCTGGTGGTGCTCCCTCGCCGCTGGAGCTCCAGGGTCAGTCGGTTGGCCGCCTTGACGTGCTCGATGGCGGTGCGCAGGTGCTCGGCAGGGTCTGAGCGCACCGAGGACAGCTTCCGGGCATGCAGCATCACCGTCTCCTCTGACAGGTGCTCCAGCATGTTGCACTGTGGGATGAAGTAATTGGGGCACATCTTGTTGACCAGACAGTGCTGAAGGTCATCGATGAGGCCCAGCAGAAAGTGGGCTGCATAGTCCTCCTGAGCCAGGTAGCTGGCCGGAAGTCTGTCGCAGGCCCAGAGCATCATGCTCCGCAGGTGATAGGGGCTAATGGCCTTGGGCCGGGACAGGAGTTTAATGATGATGGCCTTGCAGGCCTGATAGGCCTGCATGAGACTGCTGGAGATGCACTTCTTCAGCTGCACCTCGCTCCTGGCAAAGGACAGTCGCCACTCATTGTCCTTCTTACCCTTGTAGGAGCAGGCGGGGACCAGGTAAAAGCCACTGATCACTTCCTCCTCGGTGATCTTCCCATCCCAGAAGTGGTTCTCCATCAGCCAGCTCTGGGCCACTGCGGGCCAGCCTTTGAAAGACACCACAGGGACGATATCGTACAGCATGCGACTGCTGCCCACACCCAGGATGATGGAGATGATGGTCCCATTTTTCTCCACCTTCTCCACCTTTGGCATCCCTCGCTGGGGCTTCTTCTGTATCTCCGATAGGACAATGCTGATGGAGTCATAAAACCAGTCGGCCACTTTGGTGGGGGAGAAGAAGTAGTTGGTAGCGCCGTTGATGTGATCTACAACGGTGCAGCAATCTTTCCACTTGCTGATTGTCCCCTCATCAAAGAGCCGCAGGCTTAGCCAGGAGTGGCACAAGGCGGAGTGGCGCATATCGAGTGTCACAGGCTGATTACGGTCGTGCAGCTTAAGGGCTGGCACCAGAAGGGTGAAGTCCATGTCGTAGTCAGTGCCCCGGGCATAGATGTTCAGCTCATCTAAATCCAGGTCCACCACACCTTCCCGGACGCCTCCAGAGAGCAACAGGTACTCATTGGCCACTGGAAGTTTCTGGTCCAGCTTTTGTACCATTCCTAGGAAACAAAAGAGCACACGTTATTATGGGAAGCACAGATGCAGGGTCGCATGCAAGCATATGGGCCAGAGAATGCTCTGACTTCCCAAGAACCAAAGTTCATTGTGGTGTAAAGCTCAATCCCAGCCTGTTATACAGCAAGTGATATATATGCATATATGTATGTGTATGTGTGTGTGTGTGTGTATACATATATATGTTTGCTTGTTTTGGTTTTTTTGGCCAGTGCTAAGATCTACAAACCTCTGTACATGGTTTCAGAGTAAATTCTGAGGGGATCTGACTGACTTTGTCAAATACAAAAGTTAATTTTTTTGTTATATAGGTCTTGCTTTAACTTGGTCTTAACCATCCAGCAGAAAAGTATAACCACAAGGTATAAAAAGTAGAGCCATATTAATATGCTGAGCTGTAAAATGCTCAAGTTAACAGCTTTCAACATTGCCAGTTGTACTGATAATCCACTACTATTATGGACTATTGGACTATATATATGGCTACTTTCTCTTAGCTCAATGAGAACAGAGATTTGTACTAACAGTACTTAGACAAGATATCATGTCTGCATCTTGTGCTCTGAACAACTACTACAGAGACAACAACATGCAATGTATTAATTATTGTATCTCTCCTACTAACATGTTGTGAAACTGTCTCACTGCTATTTCCTCTCATTAATATCAATAAAAAAAGAAAAAAAGAATGACTCACAAAGTACTGCTATTCAGAATTAAGTATGGAACATTCATGCTGCTTTATAATGAACAAAATGAGGGTTCGACAAGATAGCTGAGCAGACTAAGCACCTGCTTACACAAGTGCGGGGACCAGAGTTCAATCCAGTCCCCCATGCTGGGCCAGCCCTGCCCCCAGGCAACAAAGTCCAGGTGTGGTGGTGCACACCTGTAACCCCAGGGCTGGGGAAGGCTGAAAAAAGGAGGATAACTAGGAGTCCAAGCTGCATAGTGAGATCCTGTACCCAATACACAAATGCAAATAATAATAATAATAATAATAATAATAATAATAATAATAAATGAAATAAAATGAACAAACCAGGCCTGCCATCAAGGAAATGACTAATGATATTCACTGCCAATGACACAATGGAGACTTTCAACAAAAAATTAGATTCCAGAAACTCCTACATGGCACCACAAGGTTGACCTCATCCATCCAAGTTTATACACCCCTGATGACCCTGGTGGTGATCTGAACAGAGGCGATGCTTTGGTGAGACAGGGTTGTCTGAACGTGGGAGCCAAGGCCCAATGGGCATGAAGGAGGACGTACAGACGACACGAGATGTAGACACACGGCCGCAGCTGGGGCCAAATGATGAGGGGATGACTGTATGGAATGAATGGACTGAACCAACTTTAGTCCTTAACCAAAGCCAGGTTTTGATGAGTGTCTCACGGGAGAACATACTAATGTGCCCCCTACCCCCTTTTCACTGTGTTCTCACTTGTGCTTCTTCATTTAACAAACTGCCAGCTCTATCCTTTGAGGTTTACTGAACAGCTTTCCCTGCACAAAGATCTCGAAGAACAACCACAACCGAGTGTTCTACTGTCTGTTGCAATTATGTTGAATCAACAGAGTTTGTTGTTTGTAGGACAAGTCTCCAAGCGAATAAATCCACGACTGCTACAGTTTGAATAAGGTCTGTTACCCCAAAACTCATACTGGAGTTCAGTCTTCGTGGTGAGATATTAGGAAGATGGAAAATAGTCTCCAGTTTCTAGAGGTGGGGCCTTTGGGAGCAACTAGGATTAGATCAGGCCTGCAGGGTGGAACCCCCAAAACTGAGTATGGGGTGCATTTTAAGAAAAGAGTAAGTGATTAAAAGAGATCCATACATGTTTCTCTGTCCCTCACCTGTCCCCACGTGATGCTGTGTCCCACCCCAGCACTATGCCAGCAGGACAGCCACCATCACATGCAACTGTCACCTTAGACCTCTGGAACCATGCACCAAAATAAATCTTTCTTTCTTTTTAGTTTCTTAGTCTGTGGAACTGTTATGAACAATGGAAAATGGACTAAAAGAACTCTGCTTGCCTTTAAAGACATCATCAGTTATTGGCTGAGTGCCTGTATCTCTCCAAACTTTGTAGAAATCCTAACTTGCAATATTATGGTATTGAGATGTTGGGGGCACTTGGTTGGGGCAGATCGCTTTGGAGCGCCCTTGCTATCTTCATTTTATGAGACCCAGGGAGCTTCCTGCCCCTTCTGCCTCCTGTGGACACAGGGAAAAGCCTTCTACAAAAATGTTTTTTGTTTGTGTGTTTTTTGTGGCTGGCTTAGTCTGCCCTAGGCGTGGGGTTGGTATGGCATGTGGTATCAGGGATTGAACCATGGTCCCGGAAGTTGCAGGGACTAAGCTTGCCTAAGCAAGTGCTTTAGGCCACTGAGCTATCTCGCTGGCCCTTCTTTTTCTATGTTTTAGTACAGGGTCTACAAGATCTCACCACACAGAATTGAACTCAGTGATCCTCCTGTTTTCAGCCTCCCAAGCACTGGGATTACAGGAGTGCACCCCCACACTCAGCCTCAGTCCCTGTCCTAGAGTGCCCCGGGGGCAGGTACAGCATGGTATGTGATACCAGGGATTGAAACCTGGTCCCTGCCTCTGCCCAAGCAGGCACTTTAACCCATTGAGCTATCTGGCTGACCTCTTCTTTTTCACTCTTTACAATCCTATTTCCCAAACTGTACTCACCAGGAAAAAAGTGTTTTATTCATCAGTACAATGAGAAGGGAGTATGGCAGGATGTCACCTTCTCTTTAAAGCCAACAGTGAGTTCAACAGGCCAGAGGTAACAGTTCACAGGCAGGAGAACCCTGAGTGTCTGACTGCTTGGCTGGTAGCACCTAGTTCTGGATATGTTGTTTTGATTGCCTGTCAATAAAAGATTCACTGGAACTGCAGTCCCTTAAGGACTGTCTCAGTGGCAGGGAGCTGCCTTAACTAAGGTGACAGGTGGCGAGGGTAGGCTTTGTGGGAGGCTCAGCCAGTAGGCACCCAGGGTGGCGGTGTTCCAGCTCAGGGCCCTCAGGGGGTGGTGCTGGGCCTGCAGTGAAACTCGACTTCTGTTTAACCCTGCTCCTTTGCTCCTTTCCATAGGCACAGACAGCAAGGACTCCCCTGTAGGCACCCTAACGCCGTCTCGCTCCCCAAGGAGGCCAACTGGAGACACCACACGTTACCCACACACAATCCGTCCTCACTGCAAATCAAGCAAGAACAACTTAGCTCCCTTTTAGAAATAGTTTGTCAAGGCCAGCCTTAGCCAGTAGGCATGAAAAGTTACTGAAAACATCGAGACAAAGATCCACTTCCAGACAGTTACTGTGTTTTCACGGTGAGCTCATCTTTGCAATGGAAGAAACGCTACCACACAACTGCCAGTTGTAGCTATGAAAGGATATGGTTGGCTTCCCAGCTTCAAGAGAACTGTGAAAATAATTTTCATTATTCCATGGACACACTGTCATTTTCAAACAAAAGATATGATGACAAAATTATTTACACTTCATTGTTTTAAAATTCTTTCCTTCTAGCCATAAATATCAATGGAAAATAGTAAAACATTGCACTTTACAGAAAAGATCTGAAATAATGAAAGCGCTACTACTGTTATCTGGGTGCTATACATTGCCTCCTCTGAGGTCTAACGAACTCAAAATTATTTTTGTCCTTTTGTCCTAGACAGAAGCAAATGAGCCAGGAATACACTATCCAGGACCCATTTACACAACCAAAGGAACTTGGACATTAACACCCTACAGGTAGTCTGTCTACAGAAATGTCACTGAACTTTGTCTTGGACTGTCTGTTTCCTTAGGCTAAGCCCATGTCAGAAACAGCTAGAGCTCTCTTTTGCCCTCTGCTGGATTTGAGAAGCTGTAACCTGATTTCATTTGTTAGTATATACTCTAGAACATTCATGCCCGTGATAAAATACTCTTTCTTCCCAACTCCTTCTTAGGCACATCTAGTTAAAATAGTAACTCTTCTTTCAAAGAGTCAACATAAAGCGTTTGGCTAAAATCTAGCATTTAAGATTTGGGGTAATTTTAGATGCTTCCTCATTCCTTTAAAGCACAAAACAAACTTCAGCAGCAGAGAGAATATTCCAAGGGCTCGTTTACCAAGCTCCCAGAAGTTAGAAACAAGGTCCCTGGCCAACATCACTCCAAAAGCTAATCTCCTGCGATATCCACATTGCCCCTCGGCCTTCCTGGGCAACAGCAGTTGAACATAGTGCTTTATAAAGGACTTGATAATATGAACTGGAGATTTCTCAGGCACTCCAGAAGCCCAAGGGTCCACCTTGAAAATTTTCCTGGGCTAAGTCTAAGCGAGAGGCAGCTGCTCTCAGTGCACAGGGGCTGCAGTAGGTCTCCACCAGCCAAGGGCAGGGAGAGCAAAGACGGTGGTGAGGGGGAGTTGGACTCTGTATACCTGGGCTGCAGAGCTAAATGAAAAGGAGCCAGGAAATGTTCTCACTGCATGACACCTGTGACCTGATTTAAGGCTTGACTCTGACCCTTAGCTACACTATCTAAAGCCAGTGGTGAACAAACAGAAAATGCACAGACACACACACACACACACACACACACACACACACACACACACACACACAGCTTACAAACAGCAAAAGACGAAGAGAAGCAGCTCCTTTCCCTGGACACATCTCTTTTTTTTTAGGGACACACTAGGTGTCCTCTTTTAAAAAAAAATCTCTAAAGCAAAACTGCCCTCCTCTATTCCCTCACTTCCTGGTTTTGATTTATTTCAGTTTCTACTTGACAGCCTTTGATAAGTGGGGTTTCAAGCGTGAGGAATGTGCTTCACATCATCCCTTGGTTCTTCACGGATTATTTTTAAAGCATCAGGTGGAAAAAAAGAACTCTGTCCCTGACTCCCTTCTGCTTTGGTTTATAAAATTTGATCCTAATCCACTGAACCCCAAGTACTAACCTCTGGTACCCAGCACATCATGCCACAATGCTGATGTGAGAACATGAGACTTACATGTCATGCTCTGTCTTCTGTCATGGTCAGGTCCCATTTTAAACTTATGTCAAAGGGACAAAGATCCAGAAAAAAGAAGGTTTCTAGCATTAGTTGTAAACCTAGGTAAATTTTATCTCTCTATATATTCATGCATACAGAAAGATTTCTACGTGTACCTCAGCAATGTTCATTATCACTTATCGAGGGTTATCTTTTCTGGTCTCAATACCAGGGGCACACAGCAATGGCCAAGAATGCCTTATTAAAGCAGTGATTCTTTCTTGTTATCGTCTTTTTGAGGTAGGCTTCACCATGTGGTCCAGAGTGGCCTTGAACTCACAGTGTAGCCCAGGCTGGCCTCCATCCTGTGCTGATCCTCCTGCCTTAGTCTCCTGAGTGCCAGCAGTACAGGCATGTGCTGTCACCAAGCCTGGCCAGCGTAGCAATTCTTAACAGAGACGGGTGCAGCTTGGGATGATATTCACAGAATCCTCCTGATTCTGATGCACCCCCTAGGGCAACAGCATCCCTGGTTGATGATAAATAAAATAAGTATTATTATGTATAAAAATGTGAATTATACTTCAAATGGAGAAACACTTTTGTCATGACAACTGGACATTCTGAGAAATATCCTTAGTTGTATGCATGGCTAACTTTCTAAAGAAGTCATCGATTTTTAATAAGCTCAATTTGGGGAAGATTTTAGCATTTTCCTTTATGCCTACAAAAGAATCCAGCTGAAGTCTCTCACTGTGTAGTTGAGAATACTAGGTTCAGAGAGGGAAAACAGCCCTCTGAAGGTCACGCGGCCTTGGTGAGACATGAATGGAACGGTCTTGTCCCCACACTTGCCACAGAGGTCCGAATGGCAACTGCATGTTCTTCTTCCTCTGAATCATGTGCCGACTTGGCACAAATACTAAGTGGCTGAGAACTGGAGTGGCAGAGGTCCCAGGGCAATGTGTCAGTTTCATGATGTCACTGAATGTCTTGGTTGCTTTGCTCTGGTTGCTGAGACAAAGTACCTGATGCCCAGCATTAAGGAAGGAAAGGTTTGTCAGCTCATAATTGGTGGAGGTTTCAGTCCATAGTTGGTTGGCTCCAAGGCAGAGTGGCACAAGGCTATGGTGGTAAAAGGCAGCAAAAGCAGCAAAGGCAAAGAGAGAGAGGAGCAGAGGCTCCTCTATATTATATGCAGGCCAACTGCCACCATGCAGGTATAGCAGTCACACCCACAATCCCAGCACTGGATAATGAGTCAATCAAAAAATCAAGAAGCCCTATGACTATCTGAGGGGATCTCTAGACACAAAGCATAACACTGAAAGTCAAAGCTCAAGCATGGTCTTGCCCAAGAAGCAGATCCTGTCTGACCACACACATGTATCATTCGATGGATGGATATTCCTCCAGTAAATGGGCCCCAAGATACTGGAAACACGGAGGGCACCCCGGGCCTTCCCAGCTTTGCCAGCATCTCCTGCGTGACCACAACATTCACAATTACAGTCATGCAGTTCATTCCGTAAGTTCCAGGGGCTGTTTTGTTCCGCATAATGTCTGAGTCATTTCACTTAACCCTTTAGAAAATGGACTAACTCATGCATGATAACTGTATTCATGTCCTGTTGAGCAGAGTATACATGGCAACAGTGCTGCTTCAAAAGATGCTTCCTCAAAGACGTAGCGCCCCCTGTGGCAGTGGAGGGCTGTGCTCAGGCCCATCTCCTCTCCCAAGTGAGGCTATAACACAAAGCCCTTACGATCATCCGAGGAGCGCAAGTGAAGACACTGCCATGGATAGCATCAACAGAGTCCTTGTGATAAAGGCTGTGTCACCAAATGACAAAGACAGACGTCGGAGCCAGACAACACCTGCCAGGTGAATGTCCCATCTGCTTTAGTTGACTTGATGCCCCATTAATGCTCCAATACCCTGGGATCCTAGAACTTCCTACTTGATGTATGGGACATGTTATCAGGAGAAATCATTCGCCAATAATCCAAAAGCCAAGTAGAAGAAGTCTTTCTAATCCTTCTCAAGCTTAAAGCTGAAGTGCTAAACACTGGTAAGCCCGGTCCAAGTCTACTAAGCTACTGAAGAGTGCACAGGGTGCATCAGACCTGCACTCAAGCCTGACTCACCCGTGACCAACATGACTAAGCTCTCTGGGTCTCTGGCCCCACACCTGGACTGGGGGGGATGGTGGCCACCAAACTGCTGGGTGGCTCTGGGCATAAAATAGGAAAATGCACACTTGGTGCATATGGGCTTAGCTGGCAGTCAACTGTAAGTGCTTCAGAGCACACACCTGTCCATGCCTACTTTATCAACCTACTTCTCCCATTGGGTAGGTCCTGCCCTGTCCTCCTTTTTAGTTGAGTTTTAAGACATGCTGAGTTTAAGACATGTTGAGTTGAGTTTCCGCTACTCAGAGCTTAACATCAAAATTCAGTGGCAAATCTTCTTAGCACCCTCTAAGAAATTCCCACGGCCAATGGGGCCTAAAAGCTACAGGCTGACGATTCAGAGGAGTGTTCACTTTGGAATGATCATTGGTTTTCAGTTTTTATTAGAAGCAAGTAAAAAGTGACAATAACATCCAAATGGCCTCCAGTGTCCACAAGGGACACAAAGATGGATGCGTCCTGGCCACATACCCAGCTCCTGACCTTCAGAAGGACCAGTAACTGTGTTAAGAGATGGGCATAGTTCCTTGCTGTGAACCAACTGAGTTTCCATCCCTCTCTCTCTGGTGTGCTGATATACAGGAGAGGCGCAGGGCTCTTCTGAAGCTGGAAAGGGACCTTCACTGGGGAAGGCAGGGTCTGTATTTTAAGAGAATAATGAAGTAAGTTAGGTCTAGGAAATTGCAATGAAAATGGAGATGGGGCTCCAGAAAGCCCCGGGGATCAGTTCTCAGCAGCTCAGTGCTCCAGCTGGCAAAGGCATCTGTGAGTTGCATTTGCAAGTGACGGGCCAAAAGGAGCGCAGGGTCCCGCCCACCCACAGGAAGGAAAAGACCACCCGACTCCTCCCAGAGAAGGTAAGAAGCCAGAAATCCCTGACGGTCAGCACACATAGCTTCTGTACTAATTAAATAATCACATATTCATCAAAATAAACAATGAGCTAACATAATAACAGTGAAGGACATGGATAAAAACCCTAACCAAAACACAAGAGGAAGAGGAGGAAGAGCGAAAATCGCTCTGCCTGGAGAACAGAAAATTCAAGTAGATCCTGGGATCCCTTCAAACATCCGGGGAGCTGTACTGATAGAGAATCTTCTGCTGTATTACTTCAGCTTGTAGAAAGTGTGGAGACAGTCTGCCTAACTTATGAAGGGAGAATGGGCCTGCCCATTCCACACGCGTTTCTAATAATGCTGCCTGTGAACGCAGCATGTTCTTCTCAGCAGGCATGAAAATTAAAATACAAACAGGTGATGTGCTCTGAGTTCAGATGTCTCCAAAGTAGGCAGCCCATCCCAAGAGGCCATACTAAAGCTAAACAACTGCACTGTCACCTCCACCATCTACCTACGGCCTTCTAGCAGTGGTGACACGATATCCAAGAAGCACTAAGGTGCAACACTGGGTATTTCTCTTTTTCTGGACTACACAGTGTCATATCTCACTGGCCGTTCTCCATCAACTTGACCAATTTTAATAAAGAGACCACAATACTAGAAATGATCGTGAGGGCTTAGGGACGCTTCTCTCTTTGCTGAGATAAAACACCCAATACTCGGAGTTAAAGGGGGAAAGGCTCATTGAGCTGGTGGTTGGCAGAGGTCTCAGTCCACAATCCACTGGTTCCAAGGCAGGCTGGCTTGGCAGAGGGACATCGCAGAGGAGGAACAGTGCGTGGTGGCAGAAGACAGCAAATGCAACAAGGGAAAGAGAAGCAAATCTCTTTCTGTTCCTTATATTGTATCCAGTCTACTGGGACAAGTGTGATGCCGATCCAATCAATGAACTGATCCAGCTGTCACCCACCCTTAATCCCAGCACCCTTCATCCAATCCTAGCACTGTATCAGGAGTCAATCATACCTTCTAGATTCAGCCAACTCTGAAAAAGCCCCATGTAAAACTGCTAAGGCTTTTGGGGGGACATCGAGACACAAACCACAATGAGATATACTAAAATAAATCACAGTGAAGGTTTCAATTTTTAAAAATTATTCTGTGTAAGTCACACTGCAATGAGTTCCCCTACGAAACCCCCTCCTGGCTTCCAACACACTCACCCATCTATCCTTGCTACTTTCTAAGACAGTTCTCACAATCTTTTCTCCTGAATGTTTTGATTTGTGCTGTCATGGGACCTCAATGTCCTGCAGATTCCAACTGTTGACCTTCCATGGTCCTTTTGACTTCAGGAAGAGCCAGAAGCAGTGAACAGGGCAGGTGATTATCCACCACATTTCTCACAGTCTGCCTTTCCCCTGGATGGCACGTGGCAGAAGTGCTCACCGCCATTTTTACTCTGCCCTGTAAGGACCCTGACCAAACAGGACGGCCGGAGCTGCTGTGGAAAGGGCTAAGAACGATCGGGCAGGTGTGAAGCAAGGGGGAGATTTGTGAAGGCGATTAACAGCAGTGTCTTTTACATACTTAGAAAAATTCAAGCATTTATTGGATCCCACTCCATATTTAACATCAAAAGAAGGGTTGGATTTGTATAGCATGTTTTGTTTTTTTAATTGGGAACTGAACTCAGGACCTTGCGTGCCATGTCTGAATTGTGTTGCTAGCCCTGTACGGAATGTTCTAGAAGTGCATACTTATGTCAAGAACTCCCTGACAAAAAAGCACACCCATTTATTGGCACTACCATGCTTTTCAGTGTAGAAATGGGATACCTATACGATCTCATTCAGCCCTCTTTAAATTTTTTTTTTTTTTTTTGCATTTTTAGGGAAGGGTCTACAGGGTGTTCAGGTCTCACTACTAGATCAGACTCGTAGTGATCCATCTGTTTACAGCCTCCCAAGAGCTGAGATTACAGGCGCACGCACGCCACTGTGCCCAGTCTCAATTACTGTTTTAGTGCATCCCGGGGGCGGGGCCAGCACAGGAGGCCTGGGAATTGCATCTCCGGCCCCTGCACCTGCTTGCAGGTGCTTTAATCCACTGAGCTATCTGGCCCACCCTTGAAATTTTCAATATGTCCCCTATCTTACAGATGAGGAAATCAGGGTAAATAATCATATAGTAAGTTCTGGTCAAGACAGCTGAGCTGAAATCCAAGGCCGAGTTGCTTCCTACTCTTTACTATCCTTACTGTTTTCTAGCATTTAGTGGTGTCTGCTAGGAGACTAAACTATAACATAACTGTAACTGTATGACACACCTCCCCCCCCCGCCGGTACACTTCAGTTCATTTGTTGCCCAGGTGATAGCTTCTGTTCCAGTTACAGTTGTTTGTATCTCTTAGAAACAGCTGGCCACTGTGATGCACACCTGGTCACTAAGACGCACATTGTATAAACCCATCCCCAGTTGACAAGCCATGCTGCCTCTGTACTTCATGCTTGCTTACCCCATTGAAGCCCTGGACCACCAGAGACCAGGGCCTGCTGTTCTGGGATTGATCCTCAACAGTGCCTGTCAACCTGTATAAATCTGCCTCCAAATCTTGGGTGTCATAGTGCTCTTTCTGCTTGCCACTGTAAAACTATATGGTATCTTCTGGCCTTTAAAACTGCAATATAAAACATTATGAGGGGAGGGGGGAAATTACAGAGAACAATGAGTAGAAACTTATTTATCCATTTAAAAATGGAATATATTTTTTTGGAGTAAAATTACTTCTAAGGAAAATAATGATTTCAGCTGTCTCAGGGGAAATAAAGAATATAAGAAAAAATGGGTCACAGATCAGAGAAAGATGTAGTTATAAATAATTTTAAGTATCTAGTGCTGTGTCACACAGTATGCGAGACAAAGTGCGGGTTAGTGTATTGCATATTTAGCTCTTGGACAACTCTCAAATAATATTCTGTAAGTACGGAATCACAACTGCATCCCCGGCAGTCCTTCAGGCCCCAAAGACAGATCCAGAAATGGTTCTCCCAGGTTCAGGGGCATAGTCTGGTTTCTTTATGGAGGTTAAGGTCTTGTCTGCTAAGAGACTGAGGACAGGCAGAGGGCCAAGAGTAGAGCCCAGGCCACAAAACACAGCTGAACTTTGAAGTAAGAAAGACTTCCTTCGTGGACACAAAGGCTCTAACATAGCTGTATTTTTTTTCTGTAAAAATCTCAGCTCCAGGACAGTAAGATATGAAGGAAGAAATGTGAAGAATTCTATACTTTCTCTTGAAAACCAAAGACATCAAGGAACAACCGGCATCAAAGAACCTGAGAGAGAGATTCCATGCTCCTTATAACTCAAGCAAATACATCACCATTTATTAAAAAGGAACTCTTGTCATTTCCACACCACATACAGTTGTTACAAAGCCCACCCCAATTTCTAGAATGGAGGCTCCTTTAAAGAATTTCAAAACTGCCACTGGCTAGTCCAAACCCTTACCTTAAAATCAATTTATTTTCGTGAAATTTCAAGCATCTACAACAGTAGAAATAATGATTTCTCATGGAGCCATTATTTAACTTCAGTAACTACCTTTGCCACTCCAGTACCACTTATCTCCCCCATTTTTCTGCTATATTTTAAGTAGATCTCAGATAGCATAAACTTTTCCCCACCAACTAAACACTTCAAGATATTAAGATATTTCTCTACCAATAAAGATTTTCAACACTGTGGCCGCTGTCCTCCTATCTGGGCAAAACGAGCAACGTTTTGTTATTATCACAGACTAGACTTAATTTTTATCTTTGTCCTAATATACATGAAGACTCACAATGGTGTGTGTGTGTGTGTGTGTGTGTGTGTATACATGTTCAAGTGTCACAGCTCAGCAGAGGCCCAGCCCTGTGGCCCCTGCCTGCCTGATGTGTTGGTAGCTATGCCAGGCAGTTTCCTGTATGCCGACAACGTCCCTCTTCCCACCACCGAAGACTCTGCTCCACGTCCTCCCAGGAAGTGCAGGGGAGTTAACTCAGAACGGCCTGGCAGGGGACAACCTGCAAGCACTGCCACATGGGTGGAAGCATTTCTGGACAGGTACTCCAGGTTGCCCAGGCTCTGGGCAATTCTGCGATGATTTCTACACAACTTCCTAGAGGGTCTGCAAGAGGAACCCGCTCAGTAGTCTAACAGCAGACAGGACCTTCTAGCGGACAGGACCTCGATGGCTTTTCTCCTTGCTCCTGGGCCACCTCCTAAATCTTTTTAAATTCTGTGCACGTGTATGTGCATGTCTGTGTCCGTGTTGCTACACAGTGGGGACAGACAGATGATGGTGACTCCTGATGAAATGGCATCATCCCATGTGTCAAGCTGACCATCGGCACAGAAGTACCTGCTGGTAGCCACGAGTTACCTCTTCTTTCCCCTCAGCAGCTACAGACCTACTCGATGTCTTGTGACACGAGCCCTGGGACATTTCCCAAGAGCCCCTGGCCCTCTCCCGTCAGTCAACTCTCCTGCCTCTCTTGCTGCAGCAGTTCTAGTTCTCACTGCCCAGGGGCTGCCCAACAGCAGGGGCCCCTCCTCCTTAAATCATGCAGAGAACAGCAGGGAGCAAGGCTTGGGGGCACCATGGGAAAGCCGAATGCCTGCTTCTCGGCTCACTTCGGAACCACCCTTCAGAACAGAGCTGGGTTCAAGCAGAACTTCCCTGTGGACAGGTCAAGCAAAATTCAGAGATCAAAACAACCTTCCTGTGTGCGCTTCTGTTTAGAACTAGCCCATCTCTGCTCCTGTAAAATACACAGAATTCAAAATGACATTATCCAGTGATCTTCAGGCCACATTCTTTAAAAGCAAAATAAAATGAAACAAAGAACAGGGTCTCGCTGCATAGTCCAGGCTGGCTTTAAACTCACCGTAGATCCCAAGCTGGCCTCGAATTCATGACCCTTCTGCCCCGGGCTCCCGAGTACAGACACACATCACTGCAATCCACGGGCTCTGTACTTTCTTTAGTGTATTATCTGTACCAATTGTGATGTAAGATAAAGCCAATTATTTATATGCTGGTGTCTCTCCACTGGCCTGTGCCTTCCCTAACATCACAGAAGTTAAACTCATATAAGCTGAGCAATTCACCAGAGCTCGCAAGGGGTAAACTCTTCTTCATGAAAGATGAACTTCTCAGGCGATGCATTTGGAATGAAGTATCTCACACTCCATACTCAGAACAGCAGAAGAAGCCACAATCCCGTTAGTGAGCAGACCACAAACTATGAGGCAAATGCACGCAGCCTTTCATCTTATTTACCAAGAAAAATTTAGCTCCAAGGTATTTTCTAAAGCATACATTTTCAACTGACTTTTGAAAGGGGAAGAATAAAAGGTACTGTATAATTACAGCACGATCTGAGAACAAAATCCAATAGATGATCTTAAAAAGGATTGTAGCTAAGGGTCTTTGTGTCTTTGATCCACAAGTAGAAAATTTCCTTCTTTCTATGTAGTTCATTGAAGTTGCCAGCAGATGGCACCCACATTCTACTCATTTACTACCTGGGCTCCAAAGTCATCAAATAGAATGAAAGCTTAAATAATACAGAACCTTAGAAATGCTAAAACCTAGTAAGATGCATTAAAACCACCTCCCTAGACCTGTCACCTCGTGATTCATTTTGGCACCAGAAATCAAACTCAGGATCTTGAGCTTCCCAGGCAAGTGCTGTACCACTTTGTTTTGTTTTGTTAAATTTATCTATTTGATACAGGATGTCACTACACAGAGAGGATGCATATCCACCATCACGCCCAATTTCAGTGGCTGGCACTGCATGCAGTAGTGGGGATTGAACACACAAGTCCTTGCACTTGCCAGGCAGGTGCTTAGACTGATGCGCTATCACCCCCGCCTTCACCTGGTGATTCTTAACTCTCCCTTCTGGTCTCTTAAGAGGAAATGCTGATAATGAGGAGCCTGGGGGGCGTCATAAGTTGAATGCGGGAAGAAAGACACAGGGCCTGGGCAGGGGCTGCCAGCACAAGTCAGAGACCTCACTGCAAGGTACAGAGCTGTACCTTACGTTGGATGAAACCAAAAGATTTTCAAAAGGAAAAAACAAAGGTTCAGGCTACAGGCTAAAGGAGACAGCGAGAAGACAGGAAACAGTCCTTGAAGTTAGCAGATAAGGCACTCTGCTTTCTTCATTAGTATTTCGCCTACTACAAACACATAAATGCATTGAGAGGGGCCAGAATCCCACACAACACCTCCAAAGGGAATTCATTTCTTAACCTGGCTTCAATCAATACATACTCAAGACAAACACTGGCCTGCAGTACACGATGCTTGCAGCTCTGTGAGAACGGCCACAGTCTTCCCGTGCGTGCTAACCACATCACGTGCAGCGTGCTGCTGCTCCTGCCACACGGGCTCTGGACAGGTGAGCTGCTGGTCACGATCCCTGCGCAAACGCTCACCGCGCCCTTTAACCTTGGCGTGATTAAAAGCTGTTCCAACCGCACTGGATCCTTATGAAAGCAGGAAGGGTGCGGGACGTCATCCTTTGTTTGAAGCATGCTAGGCAGAAAGGGAAAGATGGGGCTCTAATATAACACCTGCTCTGCTCCACAGGTCCAGAGATGATGAATCTAGGGCTTTTGGTGATGCCTAGATCGGCTGGGCTACTAACACAATGTGGAAACCCTTACTTATCCACTTAAACTCACACGCATCATTCCTGGAAAGTAACTTACCCTTAAGTGACAATAATTAAACATTCAATAGCTATTAATTAATTTATTCATATGCTTTGTTAGTAATGGGGGCCTTTGGCTTAGATTGCCTTCACCTCCATTTAAGTGCTATTTCAAGTTCTAATATTCCCCACCTCATTTCCAAATAGCCAATCAGTAACATATTAAAAGCCTGCTACTTAGAAACAATAATGACTCAGTGAAGGCTTCACAAGTTTTACCACTGTGGCAGGATGGAATGACCCACACAAAAGTTCAGGTCAGTTCGTCTATGCCCAAACCTACAATTAAATGAGGAGCTTAGAGATTAAAATACGTTTTGCAAGGAACACGGTCATGGAGGGAAAATGCCCACGGCCCAATAGGTTAATAAAGAACAGAAGGCAGCCCTGAGACTCAGGCGTCAACCTGATAACTACCTTTAGTATCTGAGTAAAGAGAGACTTTATTTGAGCTTGAAAATCATCACACCCAAAGAAGTCAGGCATGAAAAAAAAAAAAAAAAAAA
>PVKN010008993.1:0-24352 GCA_004027915.1 Capromys pilorides
GCACATATGAAGTCCTAAATTCAATTCTGAGAGGGGCAATAAAATAAAAAAAGTAAAATAAGAAAAAAAATACAAGAGTCTCATTATCAAGTTCTCAGGAGTTACACATCCCTAAGCATAGAAAAGATAATTTTTTTTTTTTCTTGCGGGACTGGGGTTCAAACTCACAACCTTGCACTTGCCAGGCAGGCACTTGTGCCATGGGGCTATCTCCCTAATCCCCAAAGGATATAACTGCAGAGATTGAGGCTGGGGTCTTGTCTGGCAGATGATGAAGACAGAACCAGGGTTGCCACAGAGGCAGATGCAGAGCCAGGGAGCAGTTAGACTCACAGAAAATGAGCTTTTCTGAGCTACAACAAAATATTTCACTGCTAAATTAGACAGTGGCCGTCTCTCTTTACAAACGGTATAATGGATGCACTTACCCCCATTTTAGGATATTTTTTCAGGGACTTTCCTCTTTCTACCTTTTTAAGTTTGCTGCTAATCCTATGCTACTTCCTGGGGCACTTTGGCCCAGGACAAAATGGACAAATACATAATGGGAAGAGTGACTTTGAAGTGTACATAGAATTTGTTCACGTTGCCGTGGGTGTGGATGTGACTGTAGATGCTATTTCACATGACAACATGGTATTTCTGCCAGTATAATTTTCTTCAGTTTGTGCAATGAACTTGAACGCATCAGTGTTCGCTCATGCACTCTGAGGTGCTGCTATTCGCAGGTTTCCCTGAACATGAGCAAGCCCTGCAAGCAGCCTGGGTCATGTCCCACCCTGGCAGTGGATCACTGAGTGGCGCAAAGGCCTCTGTGCTACCTAAAAGTAGGTGTTAAATAGACAGTTCAGTGGATGAACATAGAACCAAGGGCAGGGAATTCTGGCTGGAGACAAACTAGGCATCTATTAACATATACGTAGTGTTTGCACTAGACCACACATCAACATGGGAGAACCAGAAAACTATGTGATCTATTGAGCCATTTTCTGTGGCTATAACAAAATATTTGACTCTGACCATTTCCCCTGGCTTTGTGTTGCTAGCAGCTATGTGAGGTCTGTTTGTCCATTACTAGTGACATTAATTTGGTTACTTGCTTGAGTTGCTGTCTGCTCAACTTTCTGATTTTTAGATGATCAGGAAACTGCAGAGCATATAAATGAGAAAGAATGTTAAGTTCGCCTAATTCAAGGGCTGGACAGGTAGCTCAATGGACTAAAGTGCGTGCTTTAGGCAGAGTGCAGTGGCTGGGGTTCAATCCCTGGCGTGTCATGCCAGCCCCGCCATGCTCAGAAGGCATTCTGGAAGTGCCCTTTCGTGGTTGTCTGAAGTTGTGCTGTGACTCAATATCTTGAATCAGTTTGATACAAGTCATGGGCCTTTTGACCTTGAGGAAGAGTCACACCTCTAGTGACAGATTTGTTGAACTGTGTAGGAGATGAGACACCAGTTCTTCCACGAACAACACACTCTCTGTACTTTGACTACACCTCTTAAAGATCTTTGTGAGAGAGGACTGCCAGCACTGGTTCAGAAAGTGGCAGGAGTAGGAGACAAACGTATGCAAAGCAAACAGGAGCATTTGGCCAGGAGGTTGGTGTCAAAGCATTTTACTGTAATGAAGGTTTATTTATTTATTTTATTTTAGGGAAGGGTCTATAAGGTGTTCAGGGTCTCACTACTAGATCGGACTCATAGTGATCCTGATTATAGCCTCCCAAGAGCTGGGATTACAGGAGTGTGCCACCATGCCCAGCCTCAGTTGCCTGCTGTCTCAGGGCACCCTAGGGGTGGGGTGGGCACAGCAGGCTCAGGATCCAACCCTTAGCCCCTGCACCTGCTTGCAGTTCCACTGAACTATTGGCTGGCCCCATGAAATTTTTAAAATTACATATTCAGGTTATCTTTCTATCACACTTTGTAGTTCTCTTTTTCTTTCTGTGCTACTGAGACTGAACCTAGAGCCTTCATGCTGAGATACAACCCCAGCCCCCTCTTTTTCAAAATAATTGTATTTATTTGTTTACTGGATAAAGGGTCTCACTACACAGCTCAAACTCATAGTGATCCTCCTATCTCAGCCTCCCTAGTGTTGGGATTACAGGTGTTCACCACTGTACCTGATTTTGGAGCTGGTATGGTACAACTGGAGTTCTGGGGCTGGTACAGTATGCAGTACCAGAGATTGAACCCAGATCCATGCACTTCCCAGGAAGGCGATTAGCTTGTAGTGCTATCTCCCCAGCCCCTTCATATAGTTTACTGTAAGTAAGACACCAAAATCTTACTAAGAGTTGAGCCCAGGCTGGGCTCCCCATCCTATTTTTCAGGCACTCAGGAAAGAAGGGAGGGGCTCTGGGGTGGACAGAGCTAGCCCAAGGGGAAAACGCTGCTACAGAGCTTTCAGATACTTGTGTGCTACCTGATTTCTTGCTCATTGTAGTGACGTCTGTCCTTGACCTCACATGAAGGACACAAATGTGGCTCGGTACATATGTGTGTGATGGGATGAGTAGATGGAATGGGGGAAAAAACATGAAAGAAATGAGGCAAAACTGAAGTGGTGCTTTGGAACTGTGGTAGGCCAGGACCAGGGCAGAGGGCTGTGTAGAGGGTCTGTCTGCAGAGAGAGGGTGGCCTGGGAGATCTGGGGTGGGGAGGGGGTACAGCTGCAATTCAAAGCAAACACTGATGTCTGATTGTCAGCTGGAAAATATTCTTTAAAAGACCAGGGCTGGAAGATTTTGCTTGGGAAGCCCTGGAATATCATAGGTTGGAAGAGCGTGCCAAGCCTGCTCATTAATCAGAACAGCTAAATGGGGAGAAATGGTAGGTCGTGCTTGTTTTAATTTCTATCTGGATCTCACTTTTGTCTGTGTGCACCCTTATGTTGTGGAAAGTGCAGATGCCACGGGGATTCTGACCTACAGAGACCCTCCATCGTGCCTGCCCGGGGCCAAATGAGGAGACTGCTGGTGCGCACTGATGCCTTAGCGCTGAGTTGCGCCTCGGCCTTCAGAATCATGAGATTTGCGAAGTCTCTTTGGTTGCGGGGCAGCAAGCTCCTCTTGTCACATTGTATGAGTCTCAGAAGTGGCTGTATTCATTAAGATGCAAAACAGCCTGCAACAGCCCAATGTGGGCACAGGGGTTTTGTAGAGTCTCAGCGTGTAGAACCCATTCAGGGACAATGACTGTAAAGGCTCTTTACTTTCCGGGTCCCTGGTGCACCTCGCCAGCTCCACAGGAAGATACCGCGCTGTCAGCAAGCAGAGTTCTGGCGTGAGACCCATGCCAAGCCCTCGAGCAGTGATGTGGAGACTAGGATCTTACGCCTGGTCCCTGCGGGAAGCTCCTCTAAGCACCACGGTCTATTCCAGGCAAGAGCGCCCTCTAGAGGACACAGGTCGCAAGGCTTCTCTCAGATTAACATAGTGACTAAGCTCTGTAGAGGGTGCCGCTGAGTTTTTAAGCTTAGACCCCAGTGTGCTCTCCGAGACTCTTAGAGAAGTTTCCATCAAGACAGATACAGCTTCAAACTGCAGCCCAGTCCCACGAAGCCTTTGTACTGGTGCCGATCTGCGCCTGTGAATTCTGTGAACAAAGCCTGGGCTCCAGGTGGGCGGGCTGCCTCAGCACCTGGCCCCTCGCCTGCTCCTCGAGCTCAGTTCGATTTGTTTGTTCAGTGAGGCTCTTGATACGGGTGACCTGAGTGTGACTGGGTGACACTTTGGGGGATAAATGACTGACAGTGGAGACACGGGGCAGGAGGGAAATGGCTGTATGTCAAATGCTGCACTGGGGGCACGTGCATTTGAGGGATCGTCAGCTGTTTTTCCTGGACCAAAAGCTAAAAAATAAAAAAATAAAAAATAAAAAAAATACAGTGATAGGAAATAAGTTGAATTTTATTGGATGATGTGTGTGAAACTTTATCTTTTTTAAACAGAATCTCTCCTATTATCAGAATCAATCCCACTGCCCTTGTAGTTTCTACTGGTACCACACAGAGAGAATACACACATCACCAGAAAATAGAAAGGGAAGCCCCAGGCAGGAAGACTGAGGGGGCCCCAGGATTTCTGCTCCCATGCTTGGCTTCTTCTTGTTGGCTGGGCCCCAGACCTTCCTAAGAGTGGACCCAGTATGCGCTCTGGAACTGGACCTCCTCAGAGATCATGTCCCAAAGTGGTCCTAAAAGTCTCAGGACGAGTTACCTAGTGTGGCATAGGCCAGGCTTTAGGAAGTACAGGCCTGCCATCATGGGGAGCAGCTCTGATGGGGGGTACAGTGGGGGCCAAAGTGGGGAGCTGTTTCTGTGTGTGAAGGTAGGGGATGATTTGAAGAGTGGGAGGGTTCTGAGTGTGTGACAAAGTGAGACAGAATCAGACTCCAGTCTGCAGTGTGGCAAGGAGCCAGGGAAGGGTCCCCTGCAGGAGTATGAGGGCAGCCAGGGGGAGGCGCCACGGGACAGCAGTGGTGGAGCTAGAGAGAGCTCCTGCTGCAGCCCGGAAGCCTGCAGGGGTCTGGTCCTGGGGCTCCACTTTGCCCCCAGAGGACTCAGAACAGGGGCCCCTCAGCGTAGGGATGATGTCAGGGATCCAGCCTGTCGTGTTTTCTATCAACTCCTGCAGGAGAGAGAAGAAGAAGGGTAAACCCACAAGCTTCGCCAGGCCCTCTCCCTTCCTGGAAGCCTGGTTTAGTTTTACCCAGGCTCACAGAGTTCATAGCCTTTGAGGGAGGCTAAGCCACACCCACAACCCAGACAGCGTTCTGCTTCCTCAGCCCTGCCTTGTCCAGCTCTGAGTCCCTACCCTGTCTCTCGCCTCCACCATCCTTCTGCTTTCCTACCTCTGCTTCACTCCTCCCCACTCCCCTCCCCCAGCCTGGGCAGGTGGAATCTCACAGAACACGCACATCGATGGTCTTCAGCATGACTGTCTGCTGGGCCTCCTTGCAGGCCTTCTCGGCTATCTTAATGTTTTCTGGAGTCCAGTCAACATTGTTCATGACCATCAGGTTCTCCATGGGGCTTCTGTGACCGTGCAGTGAGCACAGGGGGACAGACGGTGGTTTGGGATTTACTTGCAGGTTTCACAAAATACATGGGTAGCACCCCCATTTCTGCTAGTGTGTGCATCCTGTCAGCACACTGCATACAGACTGGCTACTAACTCCCTGAGCCATCATGAGATAATAGAACACACATCACCTGAGAGGAAAGCTCTAGAAACTGTTCAAAAGGCCATATTTACTGGCATCCTTATTAATTTAGGGGCACAGGGCCTAAGAATGTTGACAGAGTGACGTCAATTGTCCAGAAATTACGGGTGGACAAGGTGTGCGTACAGATGTGCATTGTGTCTTATAAATAAGTTTCAGAGCTCTCGTGAGAGTCTCAGTGAGGATCTTCACCCTCAGGTAATTAAGGATCATGGCTAGAAAGTAAGCAAACTTTGAATCAAGAAGCTCATGTGAGCACGAACTCATGTTGGATAGGGCCAACCCGACACACAGGAAGCTGCTGGCATTTGTTGGCTGTATAATCTTGCTGGAAAGTGTCACACTTGAAACTTTGACAAAATACATGGGTAGCACCCCCACTACCCCCACTACTCCTGTCTGCCTTGGAGCTTTCAGCATCTGACCAGCAGGTGCAGAGGCGAGGAGGACAGGAGATGATTGGGTTCCCCGATGAGGTGCCCCGGCCCAGTGAGGGTATCGGTCTCTGGTCTCGGTTTCCTTCAGCCTCCACCCTCCCAACATTCCTCCTCACACAGGAGCAGGTTCTGTCTTCCAGAATAACTCACTCCGCAGGCTCTTCCCCTAGCTCCTGGACCGCATGGGTGATATCAGGGTACCCCAGGCAGCTAGAGATGTTATTTCGGGGGTAGTAGAAGAGGAAGACAAGGCACATCTCATTAAGGGTGCTGGTACCTCCCTGGAAAAGATGACAGAGATGGGGGCCTAAAGCCACAGAGAAATGCAGAGAGAGGGGGCCCAGGCAGAGAGAACACAGCCTAGGAGGCCAGGCTGGCAGAAACGGCCTTTCCCTTTTCCTCAGCCTAGACAGAACTCCCTGTTTCCACCCCCACTCTTCCTTTCTCCTCCCCCTCTGTTTTCAGGCGCTGAACAATTATTATTTCTGAGGCGGTAGCCCACCTGTCTTCCTTGTTCTCTGATTTTCTACTGTGCTGTCCTGGCTTGAGTTAGCCTCTCGTATCACCCACCCTTCTGTCCAGATTGCAATCTGACCTCCCTATATTTGCTAGTCTCCTCCTGAAACATCTTTCACCCTGGCATCAGCTTACTGAGTACATGTTGGCGCCTTCTAACCATCTGTTAATAAGAGTCCCTTCTCATTAAACAAATTCTTAGATTATGTACAGTAAGTTCCAACTCATTTGCTTATTTTATTTTCCTGACAAATACTTAGAGTGTGACAGAGTTGAAGTCTGCTGTCCGAGGTCTCAAGACGCACCCATTTTCCTACAAATGTCTGACATTTATGTTTTCTGATTGAACCCTCCTCACCCTTCTTCTGCCTCCTCTACACCCCTGCCCCAAAGCCCCAAATTCTTTCCTCCTATGCATGACTCATGGCGGGAAGGACTGCCCTTCTTTGGGGGCCGTTGCCAGTGCCATCTCCCTCAATCCTGTTCCATTGCTGTAGGCATCTCTTCCCCGTCCTTTGCCTCCGCCCAAGCTCCTCACCCATCAGCACACTCTGTGCCCTCTTCAGTGCCTCTCTCGCTCTTCTCCTTCCTCGGGACTCCCCGCCTCTGTGTGCCTAAAGCCAGGCCTTCTCACCTCAGTCACAAATTTATTTCATCCCTTACGATTTTTTGCTGCGCGTTCACCCACACCGTCATCTCCATTTGCTTATGCCATGTACGACTTTCTGCCTCGGATTAATCATTTATGTGGAGACAACTCATTCTGAATCCCACTGGGAAGCCCTGATATCCAAATGTGTGGGGTTCCTTGTGATCCTGGCAATCACCCCAGCTCTAAGGGAACATCTACTGCAAAGCAGGAGTTAACTGACTCTCACAACAATCCCGTGAGACACTAGTAGCAATTTTTTTATAAACTGGGAGACTGGGGCACAGAGAGGTTGACTCACTTGCCAAAGCACAGCAAGCTGCTAAATGACCACGTGGCCCTTTGAACCCAGGGAATGAGTACCCATAATTCAAGTTCTTCCTTGCTAAGGCCCAGCCCCATGGCCTCAGTGGGTCATTGACAGAGAACACTGGGAAGCCCTGTACCCATTGTAAATGCATGGGAGTGGCATGGGAGGAAGGGGCATCAGCTAGGATCATCAGATTCCGGAGCGCCACCGCCCAGCTAGAGCTGCGTGCTGGAGCGGAAGTCTTCGTGTTCACGGCGGGAGAGACACTCACGAAGGTCATGGAGTCCCGGTCCAGCGTCTGGTAATTGCACTCGACCAGCAGTTCATCTCCCTGTTCAGAGTGAAACATGAATGCTGAGAGTGAGCGGCAGCGGGACTGGCAGGACCGCACCCCTTCCTGGGCGAGCGCTGAATTCCGACCCTGCTCTTCCCCAGCTTCAGCCATGCCTTCCCGGGGTTCCCACCGGCTTGATCTCCACGTGATGAGGTAAATCTCGAGTTTCCTGCAGATTGAAGTCGTAGGCATCATCTTTACAGATGGTGCGGAGCTGTCTTCCACTCCTAGAGGGAGAGCAAGGAGGAAGACAGAGTAGGGGCGGGACCTATCAATAGATATGCAGCGTCCAGCGGAGGTCTGCGAGCGCAGATGGCTGGTACGCAGAAACAGACACGAGGAGATTCATGCAGCCTTCCTCAGCCATGTCCCAATCATCTCCATCCTAGGGGTGGTTAGAGCCCCTCAATTTCATCCAAGCATAACCTTAGACGGAAGAACCAAGAACTACTGCCGTAAACAGAAGGGACATTTTCAACTCAAGGTCCTCTCTACCTGTACTGCACAGTCTTCAGCGCCCGCCCAGCCAGGTGGGTGTGCAGCAGGTAGCCTATTACCTTCATGTCCGCCACTGGGGCTCCGTTCATCTGCAACAGGGAGGAGGCACACCTGCTTGGTGAAGGGCACTGATCTCCACCCCAAGCCTTGCCTTTCCTCCCTTGACATCTGAGATCTCCAACTGATAACTTCCTTAATTCTTTTGTTTGTAATTCACAGTAGTTACTGTTATCTCAGAGAACTGATTATATATTTGCATATATGTATATATATGATTAGCATCTTATTTATTTATTTATCTATTTATTTATTTATACTTAGTATAGTTCAGGGTCTACAGGGTTTCACTACACAGATCAGACACATAGTAATCTTCCTGCTTTCATTCCCCCAAAGGCTGGGATTACAAATGTGCACCACCATGCCCAGTCTCAGTTGCCATCTCAGTGTGCCCTGGGGGCGGGGCCGGCACAGCATGCTGGGGTATCGAACCCTGGCACCCTGCATCTGCCTAAGCAGGCGCTTTAGTCTGCTGAGTTGTCTGGCTGGCCCAGCATGCTAATCATTCTTAACTCCTCTTTCCTTCTCTACCCTACCATCTCCCTCCCTCACCCGATCCCCTTTTTGTTTCCATAAAATCTACCTTCTTATTATCTATCATCTATATTTTATTTTTCTTTTTAATTTATTTATTTCTCTCGTTTAAGATAAACTGCGTAGTGCTTAACCTTCTGTGTCTGTTTTATCTCACGTGACACTATGGTCTCAAGGGGTATCCATGTTGCTACAAATGACTGAAATCTACTTTTTCTTACTGGGTCCTCCTGAGCCTTCTGCCTGCTCTACATCCCTGCCCCAAGGCCAAGAATCCTTTCCTCCCTTGCACAACTCATATGAGAGTCATTCTCCTGAGCACCAAGCTAAGATCATTCTCTAAGTCTGAGGCTCTGGCTGGGCAGGCTTGGGGATCAGACAGAATTGTGATGGGATCAGGGAACCCCAGGGAAGGTGCGTCTCCCAGCTTCACCTCTTCAAACTTCTCTGTCTTGCAGAGCCCATAGGACATGAAGGACTCCGCACCCGGGGGCAGGAAGTGGATGGGGAAAGTCAAGACGCCCAACTGGAGGACGCCCATGTCGTATTGGCGCAGCTGAGCCGTGTAGTACAGTCGAATCCCCGAGGTGTCATACACACCTGGTACCGGAAAAACAACCGTGAAACGAAACAAAGACAGACAGAACAAACAGTGTCTTCAGAAGGCCAGACGGCAGGCAGGACACAATGTGCGGTGCAGAGGCGCAGGAAGTCTTGTGATTAACAAGATGTGCACGGATCCCTCAGCACTGCCCCAGCCCCTGCGAACCCCTTTATCCTCCTGTGAGTGCCCCGTATGCTCACCAGGTAGATTGTGGAAGTTGCTGTAGTGAACTTCCAGTCGGATCCACTGAGGGTCCAAGGGGGTCCCGATGGAGATGCCCACCTCATCCGGAAACTGGTAACTCTGGTGGAGGGAGAGAGACCCTGCAGCTGGAAGGGCTGGGAGCTCGGTGCCGGGCTCCAGGGCCCTGGCTGCGTTTCCTCCCTTCACGCAGACCTCCCCATCCCCAAATCTCCCATCTGCGGTGCCCAGCAATGCCTGCCCCCCAGCCACACACCGTCCCCCCACGTGGCACTCACGAGGCCCCCGACGGCCCAGCCCACGATAATCTGTGAGCAGAGGGAGAAGGCAGGGTCGAAGCCGTAGCACTCGCTGATGCCGGCGGGGAGGGCGCTGGCGTTGCCGCAGGCGTAGACCAGGATGTGGTGCACCAGGGTCTCGTTGTGCTCCAGCAGCTTGGGCTCGAACTGGACAGGGGGAGGAAGGCAGAGAGGAGGCTGCGCTGGGGACATCGGCTCCTCACCCTCCCAGCGCTTTCCCAAATACAACCGTGGCGTCTCCGCTTCTCCACATTTCTTTCTTTCCTCTTCCCTTTCCGTTTCTTCTCCCCACGCCACCGTTCTGCCTACCTCTGCGGCTTCTTCTTAGTCCCACTCCTTAAAACCTCTTGACCATAAACAATGGAAGCAGCTCTTAACCTAGCCGGGGCCATTCCCAGGAGGCTGACCCAGGAGCCTCGATTATTCTAGGACTTTGTGCCTGGGTCCACACCTCTGTGGATTTTCTTTCTTGAAAAAAAAAAAAAAATTGGCTCTTTCATGCTGGGGACTTATGCTGTGATTCTATTTTTATGTGCTTAGGGAAAAGGTAACTTTCTCCAGCGTGAAGTGAAATGGCCAGGCTTGCGTTCACTGTGTGCATGGGGATGCTTGAACGAAGTACCGGTGGTGGCTGTAGTTCTGGGCTCGAGGAATTATGTACCTGCCACCTCTCCCGTACTCCCAGCGGGCCGCCTCCCCCCAGCCTCTGCCCTAAGCTTCATCCGAGTGGTTTTTCTGAGCAGCGATCTTTAGAGCGGTCCTCGCTCTGGCTGCCTCCCCTGCCCGATTCACGAACCTTGAAGATGTGATGCTTCTCGCTGACGATAGGCAGAGGGAGAAAGGTGCAGGCGTACGTGGTGTCGACCTCTGGAATAAGGAACTGAGGAAGGATGCAGAGGCTGACTGGGGTAGGGTTGGTGGGTCCCTTACTTTGGGGAGGGGTTCATTTTAGGGCTAGATGGGGCGTGCGGGAAGTCCCAGTAACCAGGTGCAACAGGGCGGGGTTTGCTGGAGGCAGATGTGTGGGTGGGCAGGTCTTACGTCGGCGATCTCCAAGTCGTGGACCATGGTGTCTGCAGGGAAGTCCAGCTCGTCGGGATGGAATACTTGCAGCAGAAAGATGGACTTGACGAAAGTCTGCTCTCGCCTCAGCTTCAGAGTGTCATCCCAGCCATAGGCAGCCAGGACTCGCATCGTGTCGCTCTAGGGGTGCCAGGGACAGGGAGGGTGCCACCCATGAGTGGCACTTTGCACATATGTGCATCCAAGGCCCTGCACGTGTCACCCATGTCTACCCCGTGGAAAGGGAAGATCAGAGAGAGCTGGTCTGCTTCTAATCCTGTCTCCAAAGCTAATAAGCTGGTCATGCCGGCAAGTCCCACGCTCTCTCACACCTTCTCTATGCCTGTGTCCTTATTAGGAAGTGACAGAGTTCAGCCATCCACTGAAATCCCAGCACTTTCAGTAAATCCAGTTAGGCAAGGTCCTGCACCAGGAGGAGGCTGGGGCGGCCGCTGAAACCTCAGGGCTCACCCTGTGGAAGGTCTGTAGATTTCAAGAGGTGGCACAATTTGGTGGGTACTGAGGACTGAGAGGGCTGGAAGTGACTTGATGTATAATTGGGGTGACTTGACATCCCCTGATGGGAAAGCTTCCGGGACTAAGTCCTCTTCCGCCCTCCCTGGTTTACCGTAATGTCCTGGTCGTGAGGATCGCAGGAGCGGAAAGGCCTGGAAAAGCGCATGGTGGTGTGGGCGGCGTCTTCTGTCAGCCCCAGCAGCTCGGCGTCCTGGCTTCTGTCCTCTTCCAGGGTGTCTTCATCCAGCAGGTGCTGATCCTGGGGCCCGGTGGGGGGCGGGAAGATCAAAGGACAGAAGATGGTGCACGAGGACAGAAAGCCTCCCCTTGGGTCCCTCGTGATGGTGAAGTAAGGGGAGAGGCTGAGGTGTGCTTTCCTATGTAATTCCTCCCAGGGCAGAGCCAGACACCCAGACATGGCTTCTCGAGGAAGATGGAATCCCGCCTCCTGCTCTGTTTCTGCTTCTCGCATTTCCAGCCTTATCTCTCTATATCCCACTGTTCTCATAGTCCCAGCCCTTGAAAGGTCATTTAATTTCTGAGTGGTCTATGCCATTCATTCTTTCTAGTGTGGCTCTTAACGCATATTACTTTGTCCCATGAATGGGCATTTCCCTATTTAAGTGCAGTTTAGAGTAGTGACTCTGAGCTCAGACATGGTTGAAAGACTTCTTCACCTGAAAAAATGCAAATAGTAATAATCCATTTCCTGGTGCTACTGCAAGGTCTAGGATACAGACGTTCTGCACAATGGCCAGTTCATGGAAAGCTTATAACAGTTCTAGGCTATTGGTACTGCTGCCGCTGTGGCTGCTGCCCATTTTTAATTGCATCCTTCTGCAGTTCACCTGGTTGACTTAAAGGAAGCTGAGGGTGGAGACTGTGTCTCCAACAGCTTTGACCTTTTCCTGGATTTAGTGGGCTTTGGGCAGCTAAGTGGTACAGCCTAAAGGTCTCATGCTCTGAGCAAGTTGGAGACATGTGACGTGGCAGATATAGCTCGCAAACTTTACTGTAGGACCATTTCTGTAAGGGAAACAGGCACTAAGAGTCCTTAGGGTGCACTTGCGTATGTTTAGAAAATATGGATCCTCTGAACCCGAGGAAATAGTCGACCCAACGAAGGAGCTCATCCCGGAAGGGAGCGATCTTCAGTCTTACCGAGAAGTAAACGTTGCCATCAGGCAGGACTCCTCCCACGACCAGATCGCCTCCTACAGTGGTGTAACGATCCGTGATGCCCACACCTACCCAGCCAGCTGTTCGCACCTGGAGCTCAAAAATGATGACCTCGGCCTTGAGGTCAAAGTCCCAGCGCAGGAAAATGATGTTGGAAGGGTCTAGAAACCTGGAATAACGCAGGCTAGAGGTGGGGCCGAGGTGGTGGTTTTGCAAGGTGGCTTCGAGGGCCAGAAGCAGGAGGAACCTGAAGAGAAGGATACAGGCCATGGCTCTTGGGGCTGAGAGCATCTTTTCTGCAGATGAGGAGTTGAGGGCTCTGGACTTATATGCGCTCCTGCCTGTGCCAGGCGCCATGCCATAGGGGAGGGACAAGCTGGGGCCCTTCTGATCTGATTATGCTCTGGGTTTAGAGTGGTGCCACTTACATAACTGGAGGACAACTGTCCAGAGGGAGCACAGGGCAGATTTCCCTCGGGATCAAGGTCCTAGCACGACATGCTGAGGAAGATCTGATTCTGACGTCCCCTCCCAGCTACAGGCCAGTGTCCAGCCCATGGAAACCCCAGAGTCCGGGGTCTTCTGGTTTCTCCCTGCTTCTCTCTCTTTACTTTTTTTTCTCCCTCTCCACTCTCCACACCATCTCCTGGATGCTGAGAGTCCCTTCCTGAGCATGCTGCTTCTGGCCTATGCCCAGCACCTATTCACATGTGTTCTCCCCGTTTTGTCTGTGTGTAGAGGGAAGTGGAAGCAGAGATTGGGGTGGGATGTGAACCCAGACTTTCAGCCTCCCGGTATCTGGAGGAAAGCACATCCTGGGAGGGGTGGCGGAGGCTGATTCCCATCTCTGCTGGAGGCTGTGCTAATTCCAGGAAGGACACTGAGAGGTGAAGCAGTGCTAATCAGCTTTCCAGATGGAGCAGTCTCGAGCAGCTTCGGGTTTTCTGAGCACCCCTGGGGAGAAGCAAGAAGAGGCAGAAGTGAGGGGAAAAGCACGAGGAAGTGGGAGACACAGACCTGACGCCGTGTGGCGGAGGCCTTGTGCTGGCCATTCCCTTCCTCGAGCTGCTTCCAGGGAGTTCGGATCCTGCTGTCTTCCCCGGAGGCTTCCTCTGATGTCACGTACAAGCACAGAGATTGCACATAAAACAACAAAAGCTCAACAGGGACACTGGACTGACGGAGTGGAGGCATCGAGTCTACTTCATTTTCTAACAACTCCCTTCTATTTTCTTTTCAGATAAGAAAGTAGGAGCCCCAGGGAGAAACATGGGTAGTGTGTGATCACCCATTGTGTGGGTGGCAGAGGTGACAGAACTCGGGTCCTGCCTGGGATCACCCTTCCCAGGGTTTCCAGAGGTCACTAACACCTGTAAGGCAGTGTGCTCTGGAGTGTGCTGGCACTGGAGGAGGCTGGTAACTCTTAGTGACTGCTTCTGAAGGGAGAACCACTCTCCCTCCAACTTCAGGCCGACCTCTTCATGGTGGCTGACATAGTGGTCAGGGCTGTGAAACACCTCCTGTGGCCCGTGCTCCTTATATAGCGGAGAGGACAGGCAGCCTGAGGGCCTCCCCAGCAGGGCAAGGCCATCTGCCACCTGAATCCAGCCCCAGGAGGGTACAGGGATGCTGGCAGGAGTTGCTCAGCATTTTCATTCAGCATACGCATAGACTGCATTGCCAAGCTCTGAGGCTGACGAGGCTGCTGCTGGCGCTGCGAGAACTTGAGCAGTCATAGGAGATGAGGGGGAGCAGGTGTCCCAAGAAGCAGCCGACGCCTCTCACTCTGGCCCTGGCAGAGAAGGTGAGAATGAGGCAACCATCTGGAAGCAAAAAGCTTACCAGGGTCCAGGGTGGGGAGCCAGCCAAGACTAGACAATGTGATGCCATGACCTTCGGGAACCGACCTTCAGGAATGGGGTTGCCAGCGAGGGAGGTAACAGGAGCCTTGGAGACACTCTGATCCCAATCTCACTTGGGGATTAGGCTCAGGAGGAGGTGCTGAGGAGACAGGACAGCCAGCACTGTAAACGGAGACAAGCCGGGAGCTCTTATCTTGCCAACTATCGAGCATTGTTCTCGGGGAGAAACAGGACCACAAAGAGCTGAGGTCCCGGCATGCAGACCAGGGAGCCCGTGCCCCCTCGGGCCCTTTGGGCTGCTGCCCACTTGTGCCTGCTGCTGCCCTGCCCTTGATTCTGGTGGGAGGTTGGCCTGAGTTCTGGTCAGTCTGACTCCCCTTTTCTCTAAGTGTCTGTTACGGGGCAGATATCCATGGGAAAATAAAACAATCCTGGGTCTTAAAATAACAAAGTCCTGCTGCTAAAGGAGTCCTTCTCCCCATATGGTGGTCTGTGAAATGCTGAGATTGGAGAGATGAGAGGTACAGGAGCTTTTAACTTGAATTTTCCAATTTATTGGTTACAAAACTGAAAGAAAAAAAAAAAAAAAAGCCTCTTACCAATGCTAAGAAGTCTTGGAGACCTGTCCTGTTCCTCTCGTTTGAGTGCTACACGACAGATAACTGAAGACAAATCTCTCAGGTAATTTTGTCATGTTTAATTAAGTTGGAAATTCACCATTGCAGTCATAAAAACCAATTCTTGTTGCTTCCTCAGCCTGTGCCAAGCTCTAGGCTATGAGCTTTTCCATGTTTTGGGCCATTCATTCGTTCTTTTGAAATAGTTTTCAGTGTTGTCTTTAATTCACATGTGAAGAAGCTGAGGTAAAATTTCACCCAGCTGAGATCAACAATATTAGGATTTATTGGAAAATATAGTTAAAGATGGCATGGTTACATGAAAATGATTTACTACACATCAATAAGATATAATTAATATATTTAATAAATTAATCAACTATTAAACATTTAATAGTTAAATATTAGGTAAAATAATAAAAAATCACAGAAGTAAAAGAAAAAGAAAATAGCTTTAATACTGAATAAATTAAAATGTAATATGCATGAATCTCAGAGCTTTCACCCTGTCATAAAGCCACACAGATATTTCACAGCATATACATGCTCTCAAGAGGAAGTCCTCAGAAAGAGGAGCTGACAACCCCTTTTGTCACACACAGTTCATCTTAGATGCACTTGACAACTGGGTGACATGGGTTCACAAGGTGGCTTTATCCAAAGAAAAATAAAAACATATCTTGGAACAAAGGGCAGTTTGGCAACTTGGTACAAGGAATCACGCGGTGCTTCTAAGTTGGGCTCTTCTCTAAATTAAGGTCGGTTCCTAAGTGAGGCTCCTGCTTCCCCTTGAAAGGGAGATAAGGACGCTATTGTCCCTGGGGATTGATTACGTTGCCAAGCAGGGGTTCCAGGTTCCTGAGAAAAATACATTCCCCGATCAACAAGTCAACAAGTGACTGATCATTTATCTTCTTAAAGGAGTTTGCATATATCTACAAGAGACAGAAAGAACTTGCCAGTCCAGGTTTGCTAAAGAAAGAAAGAAAGCAGGGGAAGAGGGAGGGGGAGTCTCTTCCCTTGTTTTGTACATGAGGAATGAAGCTTGTTCTCAAAGTATATTTGCTCTCACAGAGTCAGATATTGACAACTGGAAGTAAATGCCCCTTGCTGTATGGCCAAGGGGTGGCCCCTCAGTATCTTCCATTTGTAGATAAAGCTTGTGGGCTAGAGGTATGTTTGTTCAGTGTTATACGCATCATTGGTAGCATGGAGAAATTTTAATCCCCTGCGAAGATCTGAGGCTCAGGTTCAGATCGATTCCAGGAATCTCTGGGTCACAGCTGAGGTGGTACAGAGCTGGGCCTGTTCATGGAGACACTTTGTGAATGTTGGTGTCAAGCTGGGCTGGGAGCTGGCATGCTTCATGGAACTCAGTCATCAGTAAAGTGTGCAAACCTGTGGTTTGAGGTTTGTGCTCTGGGGACATGAGATGACTGACTCAATTTCCTGAGGACTCCACGCCCTTTGGAGCTTGGGGCCCATAGAACTATCTACCTCTGATTGACACCTTCTAGGTTGAAGCTGTAGGCTCCATCCTGGCTGCCTGTCCCAGGGCCCGTGACAGAGAACCTGAGGGGCCAGCGATGGGCCGCTTTCTCATTCTGTGTGGATGGTTGGCCCTGGCTGCTCTGAGTGCAGGTCAGTGGCCAGC
Organism: Capromys pilorides; assembly: GCA_004027915.1. Taxonomy (NCBI): domain Eukaryota; kingdom Metazoa; phylum Chordata; class Mammalia; order Rodentia; family Capromyidae; genus Capromys; species Capromys pilorides. The sequence continues at coordinate 16,559 of PVKN010008993.1, forward strand.
AGAGGAAGCCACTCTGTGGGGTGAGGGAGGGCCAGAGGGATGGGTCATGGCAGCCCCATAGCCAGAGAAGTGGCCTTGTCTCCTCATCCGTCTTTCCTCAATCATCCCAGCTCTGCAGTTCACCAAGGTCAGTGTCCTCTGCTCTCGGCAGCCTCCTGGTAGCTCCTGGATCCCCTCCTTTGCACTCAGCCCGGTTAGCTACTCCTGGGGGGGACCATGCCCTTCATACTATTGCCTGGGCCACCCTGTGTGTTTCAGAAGCCTCTGACAGCCTGGTGGAGCAAAGGCCCAGGTGGGCCCTCGTGCAGGCTGGAAGGGCAGAGACTCTCCGCTGCCTCCTGAAGAATTCTCAGTACCCCTGGCTGAGCTGGTACCAGCAAGATCTCCAGCAGCAACTGCAGTTGCTGGTCACCCTGAGGAGTACTGGAGACAAGGAGACCATATCTCTTCCTGGAGCAGATTACCTGGCCACCCGGGTCAGTGAGACAGAACTGAGGCTGCAGGTGGCCAACGTGACTCAGGGCAGAACCCTCTTCTGCACCTGCAGTAAAGACACAGTGAGGAAGCCTGCTGAGGCATTTGAACAAAAACCTCAGGCACAGACTCCTGGCTCCCACCCTCCTCCTCTGCCCCAACAGCACTCCCAGGCCTGCTTCCTGCCCCGCGGACCTTCCCTTCCTACCTTAACCCTAAGTAGACTGACTCCCTGCCGATTTCCTGTTAGCTTATTTCTGTCTGACTAGCACAGCAGTCTTGGAGGTCTGTAGTTCATACCTTGGCACTACTCTGCATGGGCCATAAAGTCTCCTTTCCTCTCAAACCTTGGTGTCCATACCATGCAGACAGCAAATCTCCCCATCTCAGACGTCTGCAGCAAGGACTGAACTGTGCAATTTAGGGAAAGCTTTTATTATGATGCAGAAAATACTTGGCCTTAGTTCTTCTTTCCAGATTTTGCATATATAAAAATCCTGCTGCAATTGTCCCAATCAGTCCCCACAGAGAGGCTGAGAAGAAACCTGGAGAACTTCTGGGAGATCAGAAAAGGGGAGGGCTGAGTTGGTGAGTGTGTACCCCATCCCCATCCTCCCCTGAAGCAAACACCTACTTTTCTGATGACACCACCATTCTCATTACTACACCCATATCTACTCATCACACTCTAATTCCAAAGTGGTCTTTTGAAAAGTAAGATCCCTGAAAGAAGCAGAGTCTGGAGTCTGATGGATGGCTCAGAATATATTCAGCTAAAAAGGCCAGAGCTTGCAGTCCAAGTACCACCCCATCAAGTGGCAACTAAAGATGCTTTGATCCCAGTCAAACAGTTGGGAGCCAACTCGAAAGTGTTGAATGGCAGCAAGAGAAGGGGGAAGGAGAGATGGAAGGAGGGATAGATGAGAGAGGGGAGAGAAAGAACTGATGATACCATAGTTGGTTCACTTCTACTTCAGGAGCTGCTCCATCCTCTCCAGAGGTCTCCATAGGTGGAGACCAAGTAAGCAGATAGTGGAAATTCAAGGAAAGTGAGAGGCTGCAGTGACCTGGGAAAGGCGTCTGCTCTGTCTCTCAAGACCTGGGTAGTGTGGGGTGTCTGTAGAGATCCTGGTGGGCAGGTTTCCTTAACCCTTGTGGTGAGTGAGGAGTCCCTCCAGCAGGGGGCACTGTAAGCCCACAATTCTTGCTGTACTCTGTCAGTTGGGATTTGTACTACTCAGCAAGGCTCTTAGTCTGTTTTTTTCCTCCCATTCCAAGGTCTTTGACCTGTCACCCCTGTCTCATCTCTCCCTTCTCACAGGATGATCTGCAGAATTGGGAGTCATCTGGTTGTGACATTGGCTGGGCTCACTCCAGGGCTGCGCACTCATTGCCTGTGTGCACGCTTCCATGTCCTGGATTTTTTCTAAAACACCCGTGAACTGTGGAGAAACCCAGCCTTTCACATGACTCTTCTTAGACTGTCCTTCTGGAACATTCTTTGTGCTGTCCAAAAACAAGAATTCCTTCCCCAGAGTGAAGTGAGCCTAGGCAACAAATCAGAGGGCCCAGAAACTTGGGCCTTGACAAAGGCCTCTCCCCATATCAAATAGAACAAGTTCTCTCAGACATGCGCTGTTGGCTGCACATTGGTCTTGTTGGCTGCTCTTTGACCTGATGTCGCTTTCTCTGCCTTCCTGTGGCCTTGTCAGGCTTTGCATCCCCCTTCCCCTGCACTGCCTACTCTCACCCTCTCCCTTGTTCTCATATACATGTTTAGACACACGGGCAAACACTTACACAGCAGGAAGTGAAAATTATAAAGGACTACAAAGATATTCGAAGTTTCCACCTATTGTTTTTTTTTTACCCTTTGACTTCTCATGGTTTCAGATCCACTCACCTCACAAACTGCTCTCAAAATTTAGGGTACAGTGAGACAAGTTGACCACTTGAAAGCACAGAAATGTTAGTCCGCTGCCACGGCTTGTGTCTGGATGCCTGCCTCGGAGACCCACATAGCCATGGGTGGAGCTTCCTGCATATGGCTGCATCTAGAGTGTGTGACTGTGGATTAAGGGTGTAATAACTCGATTAGTCTATGAATCACCTTAGCCTGGTTGTGGATGTAGATAATGCTCACTGTTTCCCTGTCTTCTGCTTACTCTACCAAAGACTACTTCTCTTCTGCTTCCCCTGTGTGATGCCTGACTGTCTGACATTCCACTCGGCCCTGGAGCCAGCTCACTACGCACTGAAACCTCTCCAGTGAGCTAAAACCTTTCCTCTTTTAACTTTTGTGGGTTGGGTGCTTCATCTCAGCAATGACAAAGAAGCTAAGCCTGTAGCTGCCTTAATAGGTGCAAAGCAATGTCTGAGTATGGTTTTGATTTGTATTTTCTTGCTTACTGAGGTGGAGCACCTGGTTTATACCCAGCTGTGTTGGATATAATGGCACCAGGACCACATAGCCACTGTAAGGGAAACTTTGAAGGACACCCTGAAGGAAAGACAGCAGAATTCTTCTTGAGAGACAAAAGTCCAGTCAGCTTACCTGGTTGTTCTCTTTTCTGAAGTTAAGATTTCCATAAATTTCTTGAAAGTGGCTAGTGCTCTGTTCTATTAGTCACTTATAAGGAGAAAGCTGGGAGAAATAGGAATATCCTCTATGGGGAAGACTTATGTAATGTGGTAGAATTTTTTTAGGCTTCACTCAGAGCAGGAGAATAATTGTGTCCTACAAGAATTACTGCTAATTTGGGGCACCACTGAGTTATAGTATGTTATAGCACAGATTCTCTTATGTCCTGAGTTCTCACTGATCTTGAAGAGCTAGAGTCAAAATTTTGGCTATCCTTGTAGCCCTTCTTTTTCTCTAATTTTGGGTCTGTAAACTTACATTCTTAACCCTTCAGAAGAGCTTAGTGATATTATTACTCTATAACATAGGTACTTGAGCTTTCTAAATATCGAATGTCTTAGACTTGACTTGGAATCTATATTTTCCAACAATTATTGATATTCTAATAAATCTCTGCAGAATGTGATAAAAGCAGTTACATATTTTTACACAGAAATTTAGAAATCTAAGCATATACAAGATTATGGGGCCACAGAGGAAAGGGATTGATGATGTATAGTGTGCCTAAGGGGAGTCACCTAGAGAGAAAACATTCTCTCAGGCTTTCACAGACAGCAAACTGGTCAAGCAATGGCCATGACTCATCCAGACGGCTGACACTGACAACAGTTCTACAAAGCACTGTACAGGGTTTCAAAGTAAACTCTGAGGGGATTTGACTGACCTTGGGAGATACAAAAGCTACATGTTCTGTTATGCAGGTCTTGCTTTAACTTGCCTTTAACCACCCAGCAGAAAAGTTTAACCATGAGGCATAAAAAGTAAAGCCAGATTAGTATGCTGAGCTGTATAAGGCTTAAATCAACAACTTCTGATATTGTCAGTTCCTCCAATAACCCACTGTGATTATGGAATACTGGACTATGTATACAACTACTTTCTCTTAGTTCAATGAGAAGAAATTTTTGTACCAATAATGATAAGAAAAATTATCATGTCTGCATCCTGTACTCTGAATAATTACTATAAGGACAACAATATGCATTGTATCAATTATTGGGAATGTACTACTATCGTGTTTTGAAACTGTCACATTGTTATTTCTTATTAAATTAATAAAAAAGAATGGTTGCTAAAATATTTTTTCTTTGGGTTGATAATCAAATGAATAATCTGATACACTCCCAATTCTTCCTGGTGTTTCCTAATGTTTCTGTAGGGGATTTGTAAACAAGTGGAAAAATAGAGTCACATGCAACATGGTGGTGACCGAAGAGTAAGACTTCTTGGAAGCCCAACAGCCCTGGTGTCAAACTCAACTTGAGCCCAGTGTCCCTTTGGTACCCCATTTGCCAGCTGGAGATAGATGAGCCCCTTTCATTATGCAAGAGTAGCTTCTTGTTTTCACTGAAAATGATGTATTTTGTTGTGTTAGTTACTTTTCTTTCATTGCTAGGACAAGATACCAGACACATAAAATTAAGGAAGGAAAGGTTTATTTAGTTCATACTTTGTGGAGGTTTCAGTCCATAATCAGCTGATTCCAAGGCAGGGTGACACTGGCTGAGGGCTGACCATTCATGGCGGTGGAAGACAGCAAAAACAAGAGCTAAGGGGAGAGGTAGCAAGCCTGTTGTCTCCCTTTTCCCTCCCCAGTGTGTGGGAGTAGCACTCACAGCATCTGCGCTCCTCTTGTACAGGCTCAGGATGTTTACAAAGTGAGGACCCTGGTCTCTCGCTGAATCACTTAGTTAAACTTCTAAACTTCTCAAGTTGACACAGTGAATCAACCATTAAAACAAGCTGGGTAAACAGCTGCCTTAGGGCATGTCCTCTAAATTCTAGGATGTAGAACTGCTATTAGTTAAGTTTCTAAACTTCTTAAGTTGACATAATGAATCAACCATTACAACTGGATTTTGATTTATGTTTTGTTTTGTTTTAATTTGATGCAGGGTCTCACTACACAGTTCAGGCCAGGGCTATACTCTTTTAACTTCCTTTAACCCTACTTACTAAACATTATCTTTTTCAAAAATTAATTAATTAAATAATCAATAAATTAATTTGGTACAGGGTCTTGCTACACAGCTCGGACTCATAATGGTCCTCCTGTCTCAGTCTCCCCAGCGCTGGGATTACAGATGTGCACCAACATGCCCAGTTTCAGGGTTAACATGGTGGGCCTGGGATTTTAGGGTTGGCATGGCATTGGTTACCAGGGCTCAAACCCAGGCCTTTGTGCTTGCCAGGTCAGCACTTAAATCGTCAAGTTATCTCCTCAATCTGTGAATTAAAAAAATAAATTTATTTGGTACAGGGCCTTGCTATATGCAGCTCAGACTCATAATGATCCTCCTGTCTCAGCCTCCCCAGTGCCAGGATTACAAGCATATGCCACCATGCCCCGTTTTCTATTCTTTTTCTCTGCCATTGTCACTGTCCTAGTACCACCAAGCTCCAATTACCTGAATGCCTGTGTATTTAACTAAGTAGGAATGCATTCTCAAGTCAAAGAAATCACCTCCTAGCGCTCCTTATGAGATCCATGCATGCCATCCATGTCTATAGAATTTAGGGACCTGCCCATGTATTTTGCCTCCTTGAATCAGGTGACCTTACACAACATTAGTATGACCTGGTGAGATCTTTGTACCAAGCTAAAGCTGAAAGCATCTTTAGAGGCTGAGGTGCTTGTCTGCAAGATGAATTTGAAGCCACTCATTTCTCCAATAGTACTAAAAACTTATTAGGTGCAATTTGTGAGGATGACACTGTCACGGTGGCACTTAATATTTCACAGGCAAAGCCTTGTGTCAAAGTACTCCAACCTAGACTTGACTAGTTGGGAAGTGTTACGGCCCTTGAGAGAACAAGGTTTCTCACTTGAATTTGGGATTTCTGAATGGAATTCCAGAATGAGGAATTTTCTTTTCCTCCAGTTAGGCCACAGACTGAGCTATCTAGATCCTGTTTTGCTTCTTTTTATATCTTTACTCAACTGGCCAAATAAACCCTCCATGTAAAACTATCAGTGAAAAGTCTTTGGGGGTAACCAAAGTTGCAGGAGGAAAAGGAAAGGAAGAGGAGTTAGGGGAGTTGGCATAACATAAAAAAGAAAACATATTAGGAAAATGAGCCCTAAAATACCTCATTGTTCATTGTCATAAGGCCCCAATTTACTTTTTTTTTTTTTAAATGTATTTTAGTACAGAGTCTTCAGGGTCTCACTACACCGCAGATTGAATTCATAGTGATCCTCCTATTTTCAGACTCCCAAGTGCTAGAATTATAGGCATGTGCACCACACCCAGCCTCAGTTGCCTTCTCAGTGTGCCTTGGGGGTGGGACCATCACTGTATGCTGGGGATCAAAACCCAATTCCTACACCTGCCTAAGCAGGCGCTTTAGTCCGCTGAGCTCTCTGGCCAGTCCTTGTCCATTTACTTTTATATTAACCTCTAGTGGATTAAGCAGACACCAAGAATCCTACAAAATGAATGTCTAGAATTATCCTCTGAGTGGAGTTATGTGGAGAAGGAGAAGCTAAATGCCATGCCTACCTTCAGTCCCCATCCTGAACCACTTTCCCATCTATTCTTCTACTCAGCCTGTTCCTTGTCAGACTTCCTGATCCTAGTGGATATGTTTAACATCACCACAGCACATATTCTCAAGTAATGGGGGATTAGTACCCCAAATGACTGTGGGCTTTTCTGTTTCTCTGTGGATCAATTATGAATTTGTTAGAGAGACCATAATATCTACTTCATAAATTCCAACTGCTTAGGAGTTTCGAGCTTTCTGTCTTCATGTACAGAGGGGGAGGACTGTTGTGTCTGAGATATTGATCAGTCATTGATGCTGTCCATCAAAATGAAAAAATACACAAGACACAATCCAAGGAGTTTCTTTGTTTAATCCTGAGGTAGTACAGACTGTATTACACAGTCCAGAATTCCTGCCAAGGGAGCTCAGTTGTTCTTGATTGTATCTTCAATCCAGGACAAGTAGTGATAGATACTACTATAGATGCCAACATCAGCTCTCAGAATGCACCCATCTGCATAAGTCAGGATTCCATGAAGTACCCCATTGCAGACTGCTGGGGCAGCAGAGACTTCCTGCCAGAAAAAAAGAAAACAGATTACCTTTTGGGGAAGAGACACAAGAAAGAAAATGGGAAGACTAAGGGATTGAACGTATGTTACCTTGCAAGGTTTCCTCATTCCTGGCACAATGCCCACACAGATCATATTGTTTTTTATTTTGTAGCCTGGGTAAGTATTCTGGCATTCAGTCGGAGAGATTACAGAGACTATTATATTCTGCAAAACATCAGGGTCCTTGTCTACAGGAAGAGAAAAACAGTACTTCCTTAAAAGTTCACTTACGTACTGTACCAATTTTTTTATTTTGGTCTTTTCTAACACATTTCTATGTTTGTATACCATCAGAAAGGAAGAAAAATACTAAAAAAAAAGAACTATGGAAGTTAGGGCAACACAGGAACTTATTCAATTAACTGTTTTTCATTATGAAAGTGATTACATTCTTAGAACTTATGTATAAATATGAGACATTTCCTGCAACAAATTCAATTATTTTGGAAATTTAAACATCTACAGAGTGTCCTTTCAGAAGGTAGTATTAGCGCACTAAGAAATTTAAAGTTTTCTAGTCTAGTTTAACATTTGTTAGATGAAAACCCAAACTAAACTGAGCCAAAACAAAAAGTT
>PVKN010008994.1:0-24344 GCA_004027915.1 Capromys pilorides
ACACTGGACGGTGTGAATCGCAGGACTGCTCGGCGCGGTTATGGAGACCACGCCCAGACTTTCTGCTCCGTCCCTTGCGCTTTCGCTTGGGGATTGGGAGACTGCAGTTGCTCGTGAAGAAAAACAAAACCGTCCCAAGCCTTAGAAATCCCAAGATTTCCCAGGGCAACGTTCTATTCAGAAGAGGGGGTGCCTCGCGTTTCCTTCGAAGACGCCACCATCAGCCCCCAGGGGTGCTGCGAAAGCCAGAGAAAGCTCTCCTGAGAAATTCCCTCGAAATGTTCTGCTGCACAGCTAAAATTAAACTGGGGAAAATTTGGCTTTTCAAGCACACTATCAGCTACAAAAGTATGCGCATCCTCTAGGCGCCCCTGAAATGGTTAAGTGAACTCAAAAGACAACCGAATAAGTACAAAGAAAATCTGGCAAACATTTGAAGGCAAAACTAGCTGTGAAAGCAGACCATACACTTTCACACTACAGGCAGGTCCCTATGAATTCCTTTTCAGTGCCTTGGCCCAGTCTTGCCAGGGCCATTTGGGACGCTATCAACCTAGAGAACCAAATTAGTCAGAGTCTATGCAGTTGGCACCCTGGGGCATCTCTGTCCTCCTGGGCCTAGTCTTTTAAGAGTCTCAGCATCAAAGTGAAAGCTTTTTTTTCAAATTCACATCTATAGACAGTTTCCAATATACACCAAGCACAAGGCGTGATTTATTTTTCTTTTTTGTGGCCTACTCAGCCCACCCCAGGGGAGGGACTGTGGTGACATGTGGTGTCAGGGATGGAATTGGGGTCTCTGTGCTTGCCTAAGCTTGCCTCAGCAGGTGCTTTAGACCACTGAGCTATCTTGCCGGCCCCAAGGTATAACACTTTAAATATGTCCTCATTCTCACAGGATCTCTGTGAGGTAGATGCGGCTCCTGTCCTCATCTCCAAATGATGAAACAGAAGCTTAGAGAGACACAGGCACCAGCGCAGAGCCGGCACTCTTGCCCACCAGGTTAGTTTCCTCCCCAGGTTTAGTAAGACCTATACCAGAGCCAGAAGAATGGAATCCCCAGGCCACACGTTATCACGCTGAGTCTGCAGCCTGCGCTCCCCTCAATCAACACGGAACTTCTACAGTTTTGTGCAATCTGTCCAACACTTCTGCATGCAACTGGGCCCAAACTGCATGCTGCACCTCAAGTTTTTGAGGCTACCTTGTATAAGTAGTCCTTTGTGAGATGTGACCGAGGATAAGAACCACTGGAGACACTGGCCAGAAGTGAGGGGCGAGAGGGTACTCTGTCTTATTAAATACTGGATTATCTAACATAAGAAAGTTTTATAAAATTTTATTTATCCTTGACTTAAAATGTTGTGTTACTTGTACAAGAAAAATAAAGCTGAATCAAAATACATTGCCCTCAGGTAATAAATGTGTTTTGAAAGTGACTTGTGAGCAGAATAATGCTCACACTCTACATGTGCTGGGAGGGGACCTGCCTTGGTGGACATCAGTCAGTAGTGTAAAATGACAATTACTGGCACAACAGAAAAGATCAAGGTTGAAAGCAGCCAGACCCAAAAGACTGCTGCTATAGGATCCCATTTTTATGACATTCTGAAAAAGAAAAAGAACACTACAGGGACAAAAAAATCAGTTCTCAGAGAGGAACCCCTCACTAACAAGAAGGGCGGGGGGACTGATGGAACTTTTTATATCTTGATGTCGTAGCAGCTACGCAGTAGGACCCACCGGTTGAGATTCACGGATGTGTAATATTAAGAAGTAAGTAAATTGTACCTTAATTTTAAAAATTTAAAGAAACAAAGTGGAAGCGCATTCTATGTGAAATTAATGCAAAACGTCCCAGTTGTAGAGTTGTATCAAGGGTGATTATATAAGAACTCAAAATTGCTATTGGTAAGCCCTACGGTTCTACCCGGTTCTGTGTCTAAACAGGAGACTCAGAATAAACAAGGAGACCATGACTAGAAGACCAGGGCACAGAAAATATTACCTCTATTGTGTCATCCTGTGAGATCAGCTGGAAGCTTTGATCAGTGTTTAACTTCTTCAAACAATGAAAAATAGTGAATTGGGAGGTAGTTGTGTTTGTTAAATGTAGATTGTTAGCTAATATGTAATGTATTCTAGAATAGTGTGCTAATATCTTTAAAGTATAAATTTATTCTTCTCTTTAACCTATAAATTTTTTCAAACTGAAGAATAAATTTTAAAAACATATTGTAGTGACGATACTATGTAATAGTTCCCTTTTAATTTTCATTTAGTTATTTACATATTTGATGCAAGGTCTCGCTACACAGTTCAGACTCCTAGTGATCCTCCTGTCTCAGCCTTCCCCGTGCTGGGATTACAGGCGTGCACCACCATGCCTGGTTTCAGGGTCCTGCTTGGCATGCCTGGGCTTCTGGGGCTGGCATGGCAGGTAGTCCTTGAGTCCTTGTGGTGGCCAGGCAGGCCCTTGGACCACTGAGCTGTCTCCCCAGCCCAATGTAGCAGTTCCTTGAGTGATACTTGTTCCAGGCTTTTAGCTTAATTAAAGTAATTTATTAGTTTCAGGATATATCTAAAGGATTTCTACAAACACCTGCATATCTTCATGTGAAAAAAATGGAAAATTAAAATTAATAAAATAGTCTTCAATTAATTATGAGCAGAGATAAATTAAAAGCCCAGTTACATTCTCTTGAACATTACCATATCATAATTAATTTTGACAGTTATTGACAAACTTATAGAAGTAAGGCTTCCAAGCAGAAGTAGTGGGGGGCGCAGTGTTTGTAGCAATTGGAGCTAAACTAACTGAATATCCACACAGAGTAGTAAAGACGCTCTCTCCTCTGCTGTATCTGAAGTCATCTTCGGGTGGACCCAGGCAGAAGTGTGATTAATAAAATAATACAGATTTTGGAAGAGAATAACAGAATATCTTCATGCCTTTGGGCAAGAAACCATCGGGGAAAAGAAAAAGACTGATGCATTTTTCTTCATGAACTTGAAATCTGTTCATCTAAGAATAGCATCAGGTGATAGGCAGGCCAGCCACGGAGTGAGCTCATAGCTAACGCAGGCCTCCTACACCCTGATAACATCAAGGGCGGCCAGGATGGTACACAATAGCATTCCAAAACATTTCTATTAAGAGTATAAACTGATCAAAGTACAGCAGATTAAAGTGGTCAGAGTGTCCCCTCACTCAAGAAACAAGTATAAAGGTGAACAAAATTGCTTCAAATTGTAATTTATGGCCCTAGACATTTACTAACGGTATTTAACAAAGGGAAAATTATTTAGTCATGAAAAACTCTTAAACTCTGAGAGATGCCTAACAGAAATACGCAGCTTACTTCTAGTCAGTGCCCTCATCCTCATGGGCAATCACATAGTTTAATCAGGAAAGGGAAAAAAGTAGCTTCACTGCCAACTATTGATGAATTTAACACACGTGTGGATTGTATATAGCATTTGTTATCTATCTATTGACTGAATGTAAGCCTGTAGGAAGGAGGGCAGCAGGAAGGGAGAGGGAGAGGGGGACAGGAGGAGAGGCAAAGAAGAATGGGAGGGAGAGGGAGAGAGAAGAGAGGGAAGGAGGGGGAGAGAGGAGAAAGAGGAGAGAGGGAAAGAGAGGAGAGAAGAGAGGGAGAAAAGGAGAGAGGGAGAGAAGAGAAAGAGGAAGAGAAAGAGAGAGTGTTAAGTATCCATGACTTTGATAAATGCCCTAAACAAGCCAACTTTAAGTCTGTTTGGCTCACCCTATCAGGAATGTCAGCCCATGGTCAGCTGGCTGCCTTGTTTAGGATCTGTAACAAAACAGAGCACCATGCATGGCAGAGCAAAGCTGCTCAACTCATGGGGACTGGGAAGCAAAGAGGTGCTCCAGGACTCAACATCCCCTTCAAAGACACATCTCCAGTAACCTCATTTCCTTCCAATGAACCTCATCTCCTAAAGAATCCACTACTTCCTAATACCAATGGTGGTAGACTAAACCTTCAACTGAAAACGCTTTTGGGGACATTTAAGATTCAAATAACACACAAACATGTGCATGCACACACACACACACATTATGCAATGATGGATAGAAGGGGAAAATTGATTTATGTTGAAGCAAAGTTGTTCAGTGTTGGATCTCGGTACAGGGGTACCTCAGTTGCCAAACTTAATTCATCACAAACCAAATGAGATGAGAACAGCATCAATCTCAATGGTCAGCTTCCACATTGAACTAATGGGGAAATTCAGTTTGGTTCTCATGCAACTCAGTTTGTGACAAGAGTTAAGAAAAAGTTAAACTACAGTAAATATTAATGTGAAGTAAAGTAACAAAAGTAGTAACAAGTAAGATGCATATTGTAGTCACTTGAGTAAGCACCAAGAAAACAGTTCATAAAAATAGTAAAAAGCCAACAGAGGTGACATAAATGAGATGAAGGACCTTCAGAACTCTCCACAAAGAACATAAAAAATCGGCAATAAGTATCAAAAATGACTTTTCATAGCTCAGGAAATCAAAGACTTGCAACATCTGGGATCATTTATTCAAGAGGAACAGCTAAATCTCAGCACAGAACAGGGAGCTTTCTGACATTTTCACTGGTCTCACTACCACCCTCCTCTCTTCAGCTTGCTGTAGCCTTGAATATCCACACTCTAAATCACAGTGAAATGAGCAGCCTATTACTCAGTGGAAGGGTTGGAACTCTTTCAAAATCCCATTCCCAGAAAATTGCTGTTAATGGGCTTCTTTCCTGGACGATCCCAACGGCAAAGTTTGCCTTTACGCAGTATTACTCAGATCTTGTGCAGAGAAAACAGTCTTTCTTCAGGGGTCATTTGCTGAAGAAAAAAAAAATCTGTGCAATTATTTAGCATTGTAGTTGCCTAATAAGGGTTGGAACAAATAAGCCAATGCAAACTTCAGAAAGAAAAGTTGGATAGAAAATTGCCTATGGGATCCCAGCACATGATAGACTGAGGCAGGAGAATCAGTGCAAGTTCAAGACCAGCCTGGGCTACAGTGTGAGTTCAAGACCAGCCTGAACTGCATAGCAAGACCCTGTCTCAGAAAGAACAAAAAAAAATTATCTATGGGGATATTTGAAAATCTCCAGAAAGTTCCTGGCAATCTAGAAGATCATACACTGGGACAGGCTTACTCATGGTCATGGTCCTGTGAGTGAGCAGCTCCTAACATCCCACTTCTGACTGAGGCTGGGACTCTGCAAAACAGGTGTGAAAGCAATCTTTCATCCTGTGGATTATCACCAGGTTCCTTCAAAAAACAAATAATGTAGGATGGTGAGTGGGGAAGCTATTGGTTTGGGGAATTTCACAAGTTCTCGTTCCTATTGTTAGTTACCACTAAGAGAGCCCATCAGATACTTCATGCTTACTGAATTCAGAGGAGTTGCTACATAAACAGCAGCATCAAATATTGTGAAATGGAGAGAATCTGATTTTTAGAGTTGCTACATTGTGATTTTTAAATGTTCAGTTTTCAAAAAAATAATGAGGCATACAAAGAAATGAGAAAATAGATTTTATTCACAGGAAAGAAATGAGAAACAGAAACTGCTTATGAGAAGGCACAGATATTGGACTTAATAGACATAAACTTTAAATTTAGCTATTGTAAATATATTTGACGAATTAAAGAAGTATAGAAGAACAGTACTGCATAAAATAAAGAAAACTAAAGAAGAGATAGAAATTATTTAAAAGAACTAAGCAAAAATTCTGGAGTTAAAACATTTCATGGCAAAAATGAAAAATTCTCTAGTGATCCCAGACAACAAATTTGAGAAGAGAGAAAAAAGAAGCAAGGAACTGTGAGGCAAAACAAGCCTGTCCCTGTTATTTTGGGGGTGTCGTGTCTGGTGTCTCAGTAATGAAAAGTAACTAAAGCAGATGTTGAAGAACGTGAAGACTGGTCATTTGCAATTGTCCTTCTGAAAAGCAGTGGAGAATGAATGCAACCTGTGGGACACTGTCCAGCACACCAGCAAATGCTCAGTGGGAACCTAAGGAGAGCACAGAAAGAAAGAAGAGGTCAGAAAAGTGTTTGAAGAAATAATCATCACATTCAAAGGACAATATTAACTAACATATCCAAAAAAGCTCCATATATCAAAAGTAAGATTAATCCAAAGAGATCCACCCCTAGACATAACCTAATGAAATTTCAAAAGTATAATTTTTTATGTACTTTTAGTACAGGGTGTACGGGGCCTCACTACACAGATCAGACTCTATAGATCTTCCTATTTTCAGCCTCCCAAGTGCTGAGATTACAGGTGCATGCCACCATGCCCAGTTTCAGCCACTGTCTCATTGTGCCCTGGGGGAAGAGCTGGTACTGCATGCCAGGGACTGCATTTGCCTAAGCAGGCACTTTATTCACTGAGCTATCTGGCCAGAGCTCTCAAAAGTATAATTTTTTAATTAGCAAAAGTTGACCTACATGCCCAAAGTTTCCTCTATAAGATTAACATCTAATTTCTCATTAGAAATCATACTGGGTAGATATCTGTGAGATGATAAACTCAAAACGTTGAGAAGAAAACACTACCAAGCAAAAATTTTATACCTAGTTAAACTATCCCCCCAATGAAGAAGAAATTAAGATACTGTTAGATTGCGAACAGATAATTCATTATAATTGATTCAACCAACAAAGAATTTGTCCTTGTTGCTGAAGAGAAATGACCCTAGGTAGTAATTTGAATCCACATACAGAAGAATTGATAAAAGAAACCACATGAGAAAACAAAGGTCAGCGTAAAAGTACCCCTCATTTGTATCTCTTTCCCTCTCTCACTTTACATAAAAGACAATAATATGATCAAATAATGGCATATTTGTATTGATACAATATACAATGCGTAACTGTAGTATGGGAACACAAATGGGAGAAAATGGAACTGTCTACCAATACAGTGTTTACATTACTATTACTATACTTAATTGCATATTAATCTCAAATATTAATGTAAATTAAGGGAGGGAGATAGCTCAGTGGCATAAGCACCCACCTAGCAAGCACAAGGTCCTGAGTTCAATCCACAATCTAAAAAAAAAGCAAGACTAATTGGGGGCCAGCAAGATGGCTCAGCGGTCTAAAGCACCTGTTTAGGAAAGCTTAGGCAACCAGAGGGACCGCAGTTTAATCCTTGGCACTACATGCTGTGCCAGCCCCATCCCCAGGGCAGGCTGAGCCAGCCATAATATAATATAATATGATATAACATAACATAATATATATACAACTAATTGGGAAATTTCAAAAAATAAAATCTATGTTTAATGTAAATTGACTGAAGGCAACAAAAAGAACAAATTTTTAACTCAGTTGACCAAGAGAAAGTTTCAATTACTGAAATCAGGGATGACGATGTTTGTAATTCATTTCAGAAAGATTTCGTAATTCAAAACAAGGAATACTACTACTGAGCTTACTAGAAATGACACAATGCAGTTATAAATTAAACAACATAGATGAAATGGGAACTTTGCAAAAAGACACTTTGAAAACTGTCATGGTTTATGTTGATATGGGACTCTCAAGCCTCATGTGAACCCCAAGGGGACTTTTGCAAAGCCATTTGGTCCTGGAGATTTTGCCCATTGGTGAATTTAGAGCTAAATGTGATTTGGGAGGTTAAGCCTATTTGGAGGAGGCGGACAATTAGGGGCATGACCTAGGAGGAGATGGGCCAGTAGTGGTGTGACCTAGAAGAGCGTGTTGCCCTCCCTGCTCTCTCTGCTTCCTGCTTGCCCTGCCATGAGCTGCCTCTCCTCTGTAAGCCCTTCTCCCAGGCCACCCTGCCTGGGAGCCCATCGAGTATGGACTGAAAACCTCTACAAGCTGTGAGTCAAAATAGACTCCTCCTCCTTTATTTTGTGGGTGTTGGGTATCTTGGTGATGAAAAAGCAGCTCAGACAATTTTGGTACCAGAGAAGTAGGGTTGCTCAGACTATCTGGCTACATTGTTCAGAAGCCTTTGAAACTGGTTTTGGTGAGGAATTTGGGAAGGTTTGGAAATATCATCTAAAGAAACACCCCTGGAATGCTGCAAGCCATACTCGCTAGGAGATTCTGGCTGGTCCTCAGAAGACCAGAATGCTGTGGGAATGCAGCTAATAATGGCAAAACTCAAGAAGTTTCAGCTGGGAACAAAGACTGCATTGGGAGTTGGACACCAGGAAGAAAATCTGTCTACATTTTGCTCCTGTTCCGAGATGTTGATAGCATGGCAAGTGTGGGCGGCTTTTCACCAGCTCTACCTTGAGGATCAAGAGCAAAAGCCACAGCTGAGTCATTTAAAAGGTTTTGAGTTTTGAATTTGACCAGAAAAGAAATTTTTATAAAGTTGGGGCCTGCAAAGATGGAACAGAGAACTCAGTCACTGAAAAGATTAGCATTAAAAAGAAACCAAGAACTTTGGAATAAGACAACAAATAAATGGCTTGAGGGAACACACTAAAACAATTACTTGCTATGGTTTAAATATGATCCATCTTCCAAAACCTATGCAGTTCAGTCTCCAAAGTCATATCATAATGGTATTAAGGGGGGACCCTTAATCCTCTGTAACATTTACAGATAGAAATTTTAATTAGATTAGTAGATTCTTAGAGTGGAGCCCCCAAGAATGTAACCTCATAGTTTTATAAAGAAAGGGATGGAGGTCACACAGAGATTTGCAGACATACGCACTCCCACTGTCATAGAATATGTCCCAGGAACTCTCTCACTAGAGCTTGCATGATACTGTTTGACCTTTTATCTTGAGAGGCCTAAGCCAGAACGAATCTCATTTCTTTATAAAGTCACCTGCCTCAGGTATTCCATTATGGTAACAAAAAGTTGATTAATGTCATGACAAGTGTGGTCGGGACGTAAGGACAGAGATGCAGAAATAAATCCTCACATTTATGATCAATTGATTTTATTACAAAGTTTTCAATATGATTCAATAAAGACAGTATTTTTTCAACAAATGTTCCCCATTAATTATATGTTCATCACACACAGACACACAGAGTCCAATTTCAATCCTATCCTACAAATGACAGGCATAAATTAACTTATAATATGTCATAGGAAAAATATAAATCCTAAAACTAAAGCTTCTACATATTAAGAAATCTCTGGGATCTTGAGTTAAGCTGTTTAAGTGATTCCGGAAGCACCATCTATGAATAAAAAGTTGGTTTGCTTAAATTTATCCAAATTGAAAACTTTGGGTCTTCACAAGAGGCCATCAACAGCTAGGCATAGCAGGACATGCCTGTAATCCCAGCACTTGAGAGGCTGAGACAGCAGGATCCCCGGAAATTTCATGCCAGCTTGGGCTACATAGCAAGACCCTGTCTCAAAAATAAACAAACAAATAAATAAAAAACACCAACAACAAAATGAAGAGAAGCTACAAAGTGAATGACAACGTTTATAAATTCTATCCTGCAAAGTGCTTGCACCTAGGATTTATAGCATTTGATTCAAACGCAAAAAGATAAAACAACTTGATTTTTAGAAGGGCAGAAGATCTGAAGGTCTCCTCATCAAAGAAGTTGACAAGGAAGCTCCTGAAGGAGCGCTCAGCACCGCCAGCTGTTACAGTTTAAATCTAAAAACCCTCCAGAGGTCCCTTGTGTGTGGAAGTGATCGGACCGTGGCTGGCAGTAGGTGCTGTGCGTGCCAGAACCCTCATCCACTGCTTAGCTCAGCACCTGAGCACACCATTGGGTGGAGAGACTAGTGGAAGGCGGTGACTGGGGCCTGACCCGGAAGCGTCTCCTGCCCCGGCTCCTCCTCCCTCTCTGCTTCTGGTCTCCATGGCTTGAGCACCTGCCCTCCTCTGGGTCCTCCCACTGTGCCATTTTGGACCAAACCTTCTGGAAATGTTGAGACAAATGAACCTGTCCTCCTCCAGCTGCAGGAATCAGCTGTTAGGGCTCAGCCGTGGGGAAGGAGCTAACACACCAGCCATTAGGGAAATGTAGCTTAAAATCTCAGATATCATTATGCTGCTATTAGAATGACTGAAATAAAAATACTGACAATACCAAGTGCAGGGGGAGTATAAAACAACCAGGTCTCTTCCCCATGGTTGGTGGAAGAACGAAATAGTCAGCCCTTTTGGAAAATAATTTGGCAGTGTACTATAAAGATAAATTAACATTTATCACATGTCCCTGCAATCCCACTGTTATGTATTTACTCTCGAGAAGTGAAAACATGGGTTCACAAATATTTATATGCATTTTTACAGCTGATTTATTTTTAGTCATTGAAAACTGAAAATAAATAACACACCTTTCTGTCAAAGAATGGGTGAAAAAGTTACAATAAATTAAATGGAACACTGCTCAGAAACAACAACAAAGCAACTACTAATGGCACACAACAAAACAGATAATGAACACAATCATAACAAAAAAGAAGAACCAAAAAGTTATGGGTTGTATTGCTCCATACCATGGTTTGAATGTATAATGTACTCCTCAAAGGTTCATGAGTTAAAAGCTTAATCCCTCTTCCTCTTTCCTTCCTTCCTTCCTTTTTTTCTTCCTTCACTCCCTCCTTCTTTCTCTCCCTTTTTCCTTCCTTCCTTCCCTCCCTCCCTCCCTCCCTCCCTCCTTCCTTCCTTCCTTCCTTCTTTTCTTCATTGTTATCAGCTCTTTCTGTGATTGGCTGTCCTCACCAGAAACTCAAGTCAATACAGCCACATATTGTTGGATTCACACTCCAGAACCAGGACCCTAGCAAACCTCTCTTTACTTCATAAGGGCTCTATGTCAGGCAACTTCACTGTCTAGAGAGAGACACTCAACCAAGAGCTCCAGAGACTTGAGAGGGCAATGGGGCTACCAAAGGGGCCCACAGAGTGGAACTTCATGAGCAGCAGAACCATTCCAAGCCATGATGTGCAAGTAAATTCACAATTATATCCATTCACCAAAACCCACAAAAGTACACCTCAGTGAATTTTACTGTACATAAATCTAAAAGATATAATAATATGGAGAAAACCCCAAAGAATATAAATCATAATGTGAATTTAATTGTACTACAAATGAATCAAATAACCACACTGAAGGGAGAAGGGAGAAAGGAACCAAGCAGAGTTACTTTGGGAAACAGCACCCGAACTCTATGTATGCCATAAGGGCGATGACAAAACAATTGTAAAATTAGAAATTCTGTTGTGAACACACTTTTCTTTAGGGATAGCCAGGTCTCTTGCTACTGATAAAGGATGATACAAATTGGCAAAAGAGAATTATAAAAATCTCTGTGGTGTGACTGAGGTCAGGCACTCCGATACAAACTTAGGATTTTAAAATATAGACATGCATGTATGCATTATTACACACACAGGCTACATCCAAAGTCTGCCCCTGGTATCATTTGGGTCAACAATGAACCCCAAAGCTTATGTGCTCAGAAGTGGGCTTTTGGAGGTAGAAACATCGTGGCACACCATCTCACCACTGGGCTAATCCACTGAGGCAAGAGCCAAGTGTGCTCCCAGGACAGGAGAACTGGTTGGCAAAGCAGGTCACTGGGGCGCATCCTGCCTCACCCCTCCCTGCCTGCCAGGTCTCCCCCCACCCGCCCCCCCTTCAGCTTCCCAGGTGCCACACACTGGGCCACACTCTTCCGCCATGATGTTTGCGAGTCAGAGCCAGCTGAGTACGGACTGAAATCTCCACATCTGTGAGCCAAAATAATTCCTCCTTTTCAGGTTGTGGATGTCAGGTATTTTTGCCCAGCAGTAGAAAGCAGACTGACAGATCCTAGTGAATGGACATAAGAGCAACGTTACCCAAGAGCAGTGTTTTAGTTACTATTCTGTCATTGCCGGGACAAATACCCGACACACAAGCTTAGGGGAGGAAAGGTTTATTTACCTCACAGTTCCTGGAGGTTTCAAGACGCTGCCCCGGCTTTATAGGGACTGGAGGAGGGGCTGCGGCTCTGCTGTGTCCAGGAAGATCTGCTCCATTCCTCTGTGCAAAACTGATAACTGAGGGGGGGGGCAACTGATAACTGAGGGGGGAGCCCTCTGACAGCGCATGCTGTCAGTTTAATGGTTCACGCCTCTGTCAGCCACGCCCCCCTCAACCTCCACCCCTCACCTCACCTTTGACAGCCGATGAATTACATGAGGCTTTGGGGGGACAACTAGCTACAAACCACAACATTCTGCCCCTGGGCTCCCAAAGACTCATGTACATCCCTTTCTGCAGAAAGCATTTTAGTCCATGTCTAACAGTTGCCAAAGTCCCAACAGCTTCAGCATTGCTGAAAAGTCCAAGTCCTGAGTTTCCTCCAAGATCCAAGGCAAACTCTCAACTGTGAGCACCTACACAAATGAAAAATTACATACATCGAACGTTCAAAGGCAGAAGATAAACACTGCCCTTTCAAAAGGTATACACAGGAGGACTCAAACCGCTGGGGCCAAAACAAGTCCAAACTCCAGCAGGGCAAACCTTAAGTCCTATAGTTCCATGTGGAACAAGCAGGGAGCACTCTCAGTGTCTGACACTGTTGTCCAAATAGCAATCTACAAGAGAACAGGGGAGACGCAAGCAGCCCAAGACACCTCGTGGTGTCACAAAGCAAGCTGTGCTCAGGAGGGCGCCTGGAAGGACACCAGAAACAGCTCCCAGTAGCCCAAACTGGGAAAAGTAAGCAATAAAACTAACAATGATGCTTTCGGATTATAATCCACACATTACATATGTGCCTATGAGGTCATATTGGTATAAATAAATAACTCAATAAAAATCACTAGGGAAGAATTTCTTCTTTACAGAAGAATTTCTAGTAAATATAGAAGGAAGGAAGGAAGGAAACACAAACTTAAAGCTAGAACAGCACAGTTAAAATTGTCACAGGCCAGCCAGGCTTAGTGACATGTGCCTATAATCGAGCACATAGGAGGCAGAGGCAGGAGGACCACCAGAAGTGTGAGGCCAGCCCGGACTACAGAGCAGAACCCTATCTCAAAACCAAAATCTTCACAGGCCAACTGCCAATGGATACTAGGGTTAGTGGGTAAACATATTAGGAAAAAACAGATATGTATATGGTCTCAAAATATCTTCTCCAGTGTAACTATTAACTACAATGGGGAGCCAAGCCCAGTGGTGCACATCTGTAATCCCAGCACTCAGGAGACAGAGGCAGAGGCAGTAGAATTGCTATGAGTTCAAGGCCAGCCTGGACTATACAGTGAGTTCAAACTAAGCCTGAACTGCATAGCAAGACTCTGGAAAACCAATACCAATGAAACAAACCAAAAATTACAAAGGAGAAAAGAATAATTTCATAGTTGAGAAATCCACCACGCACAACCTTGACCTTTGTCCCCTGCTAGCATCACATCCTAACATGCTAGCTACTATGGTCACTACACTACTGGTCGGTTACTGCGCTAACCCTCCCTAGCATAATGTGTCTCCAAGAACAGAAATCATGGCCCACCTCTTTCCCTGGGTGTCTCAAATACCTACCACAGTGCTGGGCACACAGGAAGGGCTTGGTAAATCCTCCGTAAAAGCACGCACATAAATTGGAGACCAACAACTGTAACACCGTTGTGCTGTCTTCCTGGTCAGGAGCACCAATGCTGACGGTCACCTGAGGTGGTTGGGACCCTGGGAACAGATGGCTGGGCTCTCAGGCTCCAGTCAGAGACCCCTGCATTAGCTCGGGGCTGCTGCTGACTTGTGCAGGGCCTCCACGTGAGGTAGAGAGAATGTCTTCCTCCTGGCAGAGGCAGCAGCCAGCACCACACCCCCACAGCAGATGTGGGGGTTGGTAGGTGGCCGAGTCCTTGTCTCCATGCACCGCCTTAGCCACGTGACATTGTGGCAGACACAACCTGCCCAGTTTTACTTAACGGGCCCGCGTCCACACATGGCCTTTCAGGATGAATGCTCTACACACTGCCACGTCTGTGCCTGGGTCATCCTGTCGAAGCATCCGGCTCCTGGGGGCTGAGCCCCTGGGAGCCATTTTGCCTTGGGGAAAAAAAAAACTTTAAGTCATAGTCATCTTCTACTTAAAAAAATTTTGGGGGCCAGGGAGATGGCTCAGCAGTCTGAAGCACCTGCTTAGGCAAGCTTAGGCAACCACAGGGACCGCGGTTCGATCCCTGGCACCACATGCTGTGCCAGCCCCACCCCCAGGACAGGATAAGCCGGGGCCATAACATACATACATACATACAGTTTTTAAAAAAATAATTTTAGTGGCATATGATAAAGTGCTGGCTCTCCACTGCAGGGCTCTCTGCACAGTCTTCCTGGACTAAGGGCTGTACATAGAGGCCTAGGTCCTCTATTTACAAGTAATCACTTGCTGCTACCTGGTATTCTACAGCAGATGAAAGTGAAGGCAAATCTGCTGCAGAAAATGACTTTGACTTTTAAATTATTTGGTGCATAACAGTTCTTTCTGGAAGTAATTATATAGCAGAGCTAGAACCGTTGTGCAGCCTAACTGTTCACTCCCTCATTGACCTGCAGAGCCAGCCCCTATCTGGGTTTGTTTGATGGAGCACAGCTACCCTGATGCGGAGCCCAACATGTGAGCGACGAGAGCGACTGATGAGTCGTGCTCCTCGGCCCTGCATAAATTTGCAACAAGGGCATTGGGCAGAGCTTCCACGGGGGCTTCCTAGCCAGCGTGCCAGACCCAGGGAAGACGTGGGAGTAGAGGAGCAGAGAACGGACTGGCAGGAGCCTCTAAGAATGATGCGCCAGCAGAGCTCCCCAAAACAAGCTGGACTCAAAAATGCACCCAGGGCTGGAACACATTTTTCCCGAAAGAGCTGCCTATGCCAGTGCCAGCAAGCACACGAAGAGACAGCCAGCCGCTCTCGTCACTTGGGAAACGCAAATCAATCCCACGGTGAGACGCCACCTCATACCCACGGGGACGGTTATCGCAAAACAGAATAACACAGGTTGGTAAGAGGACAGAGAAGGGAGGACTCTGTGCTGTGTCAGTCTAAAATGGTGCAGCCAGGGCTGGGGGTTAGCTCAGCGGTAGAACGCTTGCCTAACACGCTGGGAGCTCTGGGTTTGGTCCTCGGCACCAAAAACAAAAACTAAACCTCAACTAAAAAAAAAAAAAAGTTACAAAAAAAAAAAAAGATAACATGGTGCAGCCACTGTAGAACTTAAAAACAGAACTCCTACGCAATCCACCCTTTCCACTTCCGGGTATGTGTTCCTGTGAGGTGCTGGAGCGCCCCACAAAGTCTCCCGTGAGCGGCAGGGGAGCGGACCTTGCGGCACTGCGCGGATCAGCTCAGAACTGAAAGTGCGGTTGGGAGGGGGGCCTGGCTGGGCGGTCACGGGGTGGGGCCTGCGGGGAGCCTCTCCTCCCTGCCTCCCCGCTCCTCCCCCTGCTTCCTGGCCGCGAAGCCCTGCTCCCGGGCTTTCCCGCCCTGACTCACCCCACCCCCACCCCCACCACGAAAGCTGAGCCAAATAAATCTCCTCTTTTAAATTGGGGGTGTCTGATATTTTGGTCCAGGGATAGGAAAGTGGCCAACATAGTGTATATCTGAAGACTTGAAAGAGGGGTCTTGAAGACATTCGTACCCCATGTTCACAGCATTACCCACAATAGCTAAATCATGGCAGAAGCTCATGGGCCCATCAACAGAGAGGCCCACACACAAAGCGTGATCTGTCCATAAAGGACAGCATACGCCTTTAAAAGAAAGACAATTCAGGCACGGGCTGCCACGCGGGTGAACTTTGGGACACATGCTCGGTGAAATAAATCAGTTACAGAAGGACCAGTACGCCTGCAAATCTAGGGTAGGCAAATTCACAGAGACGGAAGTAAAACTGGGATCAGCCGGGTTCGCAGGGCGGAGGGGGAAAAGGGGTTAAATGTATGCTTCTAGTCGTGGGTTTAAACAGTAGGAGCTAGGGCCAGGGATACATAGCTCAGCACCATAAGCGTCTGCTCGGCAAATACAAGGTTCAGAGTTCGATCCCTGGTATCGCAAAAAAAAAAAAAAAAAAAAAAGAAAGAGTAGGATCTGCATGTTCGTGCAAACTCAGTAGCAAGACAGAGTGGCAGCGACACTCCATGCAGAGCCCTGCTGACTGTCGCAAGCGTGTGGACTGTGCAGGTGGTGGCATGCCAGGGCTCCTTCCCAGTCCTCAGAATATCTTCCCAAGCCAGAAGGGACCCTAAGGGAGGGAGAAAGAGGCAGCCGGGACTCCGCTGACCTCCGCACTCAGATCTGCTTCCCTCTGTGGAAGCCCCAGCAAGGCCCTCCGCTGCTGAAGGGAGCCAGGGTGGGCCACTTTGCCTGCCTTGGTGCCCAGCAAGAAAATAGCCTTAGGAAGTGGCTGACAATGGCTTCTTTTTTCAGGACTTGGGGATAATGTACCAGCCACCCAGCCTGGAAGAAGCTGCTGGGAATTCTTTCACTGCAAAGGGGAGAGGGAAGCAGGGTTTAAGGCTGACCCTGGGGAGGGCAAGCGAGCTCCTGGCACTCACCCTCCGCTGAGCAGCCATCCTGGGCAGGATGCCGTCTCCTCCTGTCTCCTCCCCCCTTTTCTTTCCTCCCTCCTGGGAGGTGGCCGTCAACACAGCCCCCCCCCCGCCCCCCACTTGCTCCTCTCTTGGCTTAGCAGGGGTCAGAGATTCTGCTCTACATGGCGGTCGCCCATCTTGCAATTTCTTGCCCTTTCAATTCTGGGCTTGTGCTGGACACAAGCCGGTCCTTTATCTGTGTCCCGGTGACATCACCGCGTGTCCTGAGGGGTTTTCTCCTATTGTCAGGCTGCAGCTGAGCTCTCTCCCTGCCATCGCAGTACCGCAGTTGGGCGGCAGCACTGGTGCCTGACTAGTGAGAATACACCAGAGGCGCGTCCCGCAGCAAGAAATGGATAGGGCGGAAAATAGGTAGGGAGAGCGGCCCCTGCAGAAGAAGGGAAGGCCCCGCCCGGGCAGCCGAAGGTGTAGCGACTCGCCTTCACTGCCCAAAGCTAAGTGCTCGGCAAGCAAGGGTGATCGCACAACCAGAGAGCATCTACCGTTCTGCACAAGAAACCGCTTGCCCTCTCTCCTCCACCTCCACCCCGTGGGTGCTAACTACGAAGGCGTGGTGGGTGGCAAAGACAGTTCTCTCAACAGGAAGCAGCAGCGGGGTCTGCTTGCTAGTCACTGATCAATTCAGTTAGGTGATCTTCACACATATAAGGGGAAAAAAAGAAAACACTGTGAGAGAATTTAATGGGGCAGCTGAGCCAGGAGCTGTAAATGGAGTTGATGGCACTCATTTCTGACCTGCACCCACATGAACCTGCAGAGGAGCAAGAGGGCCTGCACGGGGCGTGCGTGGGTTCCCTGTTTCTTAGGGGGCCTTGCTATTGTGAAAAGTCAACATCGGTGAAATTGTGGGAAGGCTTGTAAGAGGTTTCAGGTTGACTAATGAAGACGTGAATTTCATCATCCGAGCCAGGAGAGACAGGGCCTGCACCAGCAAGGCAAAGAGGAAACTCGAGTGTCCAGTTGGAGTTTCTGAAGCACCGTCAAGGAACTGTAGGGCCCCCCTTCAGGAGGGATGGGCAGCGATGGCTGTAGCTTGTACGTCACTCAGTACCAAGGCTGTTGCTCTGATTGTTTACATCAAATTTACCTTGTTCTTTATCTGTGAGAGAGACAAGTGGTTTAACACTTGAGAAGCACAGGCATAGGTAGAGACCAAGCAGGGCGGTTCCCTTAGAAATGTCTCCAGTCGAGGGAAGAAGCCACCTGAGGGATTACCAAGGGTGGCCGGAGCCCAGGTGGAGATGGGTGACTGTGAGCACACAGCCCACTGTTTCTGATTTGACAGAGAGGCAGAAACTGTCGGCTGACCAGATATCCATCCATAGCCATACCCAGGAGGTCCCAAAACCCAGTGAACTATGTTCCCCCACCCCAAAATTTCACACTTTGTAACTGTTTCTCCCCACCTCCCTGCATGTTGAGCTAGGACCTCTGAAGAAGTAATTAAGATCATTATTTGGAATGCCTAAGGTAGACCCTAATTTGGTGGGACCAGCGTCCTTCAAAGATGCATGAGACCACAAGGAAGAGAGAGCCATTTACAAGCCAAAGAGCGGCCTTGGAGAAGCCACCCAGCCTGCCCACAGCTCCACCTTGGACTTCAGCCTCCACCTCTGTGAGAAAATACAGATCTTCCCTGTAAGCATCCCGGGCTTTGGCAATTTGTAATGGCAGTGGTACCAAACTAGTACAGAATAATTCACTGCAGTGGCTGAACCTAGACATCGGGAGTGCAGTTGACGCAGGAGTGAAGCGTAATTCTTCCCATCTCAGCTACAGTTCCACACCGTGGTGCTCCGCGGCTGCCTTTCAGTTCGGCGTGAACAGCGTGGCCCTGCTGGAGCACACAGCTCCACATCTGGCTCAGGTGCGTGGGTTCTTCCCTTCTCTCCATCCTCTGTGAATGAGGACTTCTAGTGCCACTGGTGGGGAACCCTCCACCTCATGGTTTGCGTTCTCTGAAGCGCCCTCTTTAAATGCAGCGCGCCCATCAGCCACTCAGCCTCTGGCTAAAGCGGGACTCATGTGACGTTGAAGCGCGCTGACCACAGGGTGCTCCTCTCCTCCCGGCCCTTCCCGCCTCACTGATCGGCAGCAGCCGCTCTTTAGCCAGCTGAGTGCTCTTCCTGTGCTCATGCTCCGGGCTCTGTGGTTCTGAATCAGCCCCGGGACTTCACAGCAGGAGGGAAGAGAAACATGCAGCCCCGACACCTTGGGCACAGACGGAACTTCCTGTGTGGATCCCAACCCCTCCACCAAACAACTCGCTTTTGTCCCTCAGGTTTCCTTGGTGGGGCAATCCTGCTGGTGTCTGGGGTCATATGCCCCCTCCCACCATGCCTCAATGTAACTATTTTATATCTGCTCTAGGTGGGAGCTCTGCCAATCATTCCTTGCTAGTTATTTAGGGAATCAAAATAGCTGTTCCAGAAGAATTCCAGAAAAGAAGGCCAGAATCACACAAAGGGGGAGGCCCAGAGTCTCCAGGCCTCCTCGCTTGGGATACAAACTGCACCTGCAGCTGTGATGTCCTCAGGCCTCCAGCCTCCAGCTCTGGCTCCTCATGAAGAGAAGAGGTCAGTTAAACACACTGATTTAAATTAGCAGAAAGAATGCATCGAAAAGACAGTAAATACACTAGGGAAGGCCGGATGAAATCAGTAAATAGTGATAAGAACTAGGATGTTCTAAAAATCAGTAGCTGTATAGGATGTGGTAAAGGATCAGAGAAAGATCACGCCATTGTTCTAGACTCAGTGTTTGCTGGAGAGAATGTTGAAAAGAGACGAGTGGCGAAAAAGAGCCTTGGCCCCCGGCCCAGGAAATGCAGTCAGTGGCCAGGCCGGGAGCCCCCACCACCACCACTGCCACTGCCACGGCCCAAGGTGGTTTCCTGTTGGGGCGCAGAGCCTGCACCACCTGCGTGTGAGCCTGAGCCAGGGGCAGAGAAGTCTGGAGTGAAAGCCTTAGCCATTCCAGATGATTTCCCTAAGGCCCCAGCGCATGCAAATCCAACACCCAGTTGGCAGGTGGGATAATTCCTCCTCAAACAGACAGGCCACCTGCCAGGACAGGCTGAGGGCAGAGGAGCTAACCAAGGAGAAGAGAAAATCTGCTAACGAGGCCCTTTCTAAGCACAAACTGTCTGAGAAGAGGAAAGGACTGTGATTCCATTGAGAATAGGGAAATACTATGGCTTCTATTCCTGGTCCCAGGAAGCCATGCACTCAGGTTGGACTCTGTGCCTCAGGGTCCCAAGAAGTAAACAAGGGGATGACCCACAGGAGCAGGGAAGGTGTCCGGCTCCATGGGAAGAAGCTGCTTCAGGGCACCATGGCTGCCTTTGTTCACCCCACCTGTGCTCTGTGAGGCCAAGATCCCATCCAAAGTCCTTGGGGACCCTGCGTCTCTGCCCAGCAGTCTGGGACAGGGTCACCACAAGCTGTTACCCCAAGGAGAAGCCAAAAGTGGCATGCACTGAGGTCAGATGGCTGAGAGGAGATGGGCAGATAGAACCAGAGTCCTATCTGAAGGGCTCTGCTGGGGCCCCTGGGTCCACCTGGAAGGTTCTACTTCCCCAGGGATCCTCAGGTGGAAAGCGTTGGCAGTGTGCTGCAGCTGGCTGCAGAGTCTATGACGCGCATCTCTCCCTGGCTCTGTGCAGACACTGAGATTGGTAGCCCGAAGTCAAACAGGGTTGAGAGTACGTGCACGGTGGAAAGGATCAAGCCCAGCAAAGGAGCGCCTTCTCCTTTCTCCTGGAGAGCAGGCCATGAGGCATTTCCCAGCACACCACTGTCACAGGATAAGAGGACTGAGCCATTCATGGAAACCGCTCCACTCTGTAGAGTACAGCGCAGGACACGAGGGAGGGAACAGAAAATGAACATGCAGGATAAAGTCGCAATGAATCGTTCCAAGGGCAGACATTCTGAGGGTGCTCTTGAATTTGTTCCTGCAGAAGACAGAGCTGAGGAGCAGAGCAAGGTATGCAGCCCCAAACCCAGGAGTGTGTGGGATTCCCTGCCTCCCCCCAGAGGAAGTCTGTTCCAATTCCCAGCAGCTGGAAAAGACTCTCCTGAAGACGTCTGTACACCCCAAAGATAGCTTGTGGCATCACCTCCTTAACTGCACACTAGGCACCACGGCTACGCTGCGTGCCACCACTCATATCATCTTGGCGAATGACCACCTGGCTTCTCCATCCTGCTAAGCAAATGAAGACACTGTCTCCTCACCCCTTCCCAGCACCCCACAATTGCTAGAATCTATACAGTGAACTCTGCATTATTTCCTATGTGCCTATAAAGGTAAACTCTTCCACTTGGCATCTCAATTTTAAATACCCATAATCCAAGCAAAGAGCTGCAGAAAATGCTGGAAGCAAGCTCTTTATCAGGAAGACCCCTTTCAACCCTACTTAGTGAGGAAGATACATTTAACTGACAAATAGGTGCTCAGGGCCCAGTGTAAGGCGTTTGCTGGCTGTCACAGCCCTTGAAGAGTGAGGAGCGTCTAACCCGCTGAAGGAGGCCTACGACTGAGTGCAGATCCATCGAGGACAACGGACCTCTGAGCCTGGCACCGGGGCACAATGCATTTGCAGTACTTTACATAAGCAAGGACTGAAATTTCCCATCAGGCTAATACGTTTCCCTCTAGAAGAGTGGGTCATAGGGAAGCAATCCACCCCCTCGGTAATGGCGTCCAGACAGGGCTCGGCGTGGAAATGTCATAGACGCTCTTTAAATGCAGGAGTGCAGCATTCTCCATGTTCAGATAACCAGAATGATTAGTTCAGCCGTAGGCAGAGTGGAATGAATAAACACTCCAGAGATCACCAGAGACCATACTTGTGAGCTGAGAGGAGCCCGTTGGTGGAGAGAACCTAGACAGGACAGGAAAGCGGGAGCTGGCCAGGGAACCACATCACAACAAGACGGAAGGTGTTCCTGCCAGCTCGGCCTGAGAGCAAGAAGGAGGCAGAGGCAGCAAGGGACTTTTCCAGTTAGTTTTCCATCATAACCAGAGGAATAAGGAATCTGAGCCTCCTTGAAAGTAGGAAGGGGCACGTTATAACTGAAAGCCTCCTGTAATGACAAATCCAAAGTCTTTTATAAAAATTCCAAACTAAGGGCTCTACGTTGGAACGGATTGTGTGCATGCATGTGTGGCCTAGAGCTTGAACCCAGGACCTTAACACAGAGCTACATTTTGGGTTCTTTTTAAAAAATTTAAATTCTGAGATAGACTCTTGCTAAGTGGCTAAATTCTGCCAGCTGAGCTCCTACTTGTGATCCTCCTGCCTTGACCTTGAAGAGGGCTAGGACTATAGGCATGGACCATCCTGCCTAGTTTAGGACTGATAACTTTGAAGAAAAATGTGGATGTGAACCCGAAAGAGAACAGCATTTATTTGGGAAACCAAGCATTGCAACTTGGGTACAATGAATCTGGGCCTCTCAATGATGTCTCATAAGAGAAGCACAAAAGAGATTTTTTAAAAATATATTTAGGACATGGTCTACAGAGAATACAGGGTCTCACTATGTACATCGACTCATAGTGGTTCCCCTATTTTCAGCTTCCCAAGAGCTGGAATTACAGGCATGCACCACCATGTCCAGTCTCAATTCCTGTCTCAGTGTGCCCCAGTGGTGGGCTGGCACCACATACTGGGGATTGAACCCTGCCGCTGTGATCTGCTTAAGCAGGTGCTTTAGTCCACTGAACTATCTGGCCAGTCCCAAAAGAGGTTTTTTTTTTTAAGAGGACTTTCCACAGTCATCGTTTTCAGAAGTGATTCATTGGCTGGGCAGAAGTCCTGCACTGCAAACCTGTTCTGAGCGGTTAGGTCATGAAGACGCTCCACACTGAGAGATGCTGAGGGCAGGTGGAGGGTGACTTGTTGGCCACCCCAGTCTTCAGGGACATCCTGTGGTATAACCCTTAGCCAGTGTGGCCCAGGCCCCCCAGCCCCAGTTGTGGCCCAGGCACCCCAGCCCCACTCCTATACTAGAAGGCCTTAGCCCTTACCTCCTTGTTTTTGGTCAGAAAACAGAACCCTAAACACCAAGAAGAGAACTCTTCCTTCATTTTTTGAGCAGACTTGGGAAAGGCAAAGGAAAACGATAATGGGAGAAAACGGAATGACTATATTCTTTCATAATAATGATGATATTATCCTTACAAAGTTTCAAATGTTGGCCATATTTTCTTTACAGACTCTAACCTTCCCTGAAGAGTATTCTCTTAAACAAGAGGCAAAAAGCCTTTCTGAGCTTTGAGAACTCTTCTCCACACTCCAGTAAGAGGCATTTGTGGATCCTAGTGCTGTAGGGTCTGATGCGCAGGTTCACCTGTGGCACCATCCAGGTCCCGCCGCTTGGAGGAAGGCTTTCTGTCCAGCAGGATGGTAGTAATCCTGAGACTCAAACCCAGATGTAGAAAGACTTTCACCCCGGCCAAACTCTTGTTCAATGCTATAATACTAGAGGAAGCTAAGGAGAACCATATATCAAAAACAAACAAACGAATAAGCAAAACCCCTACATTTCCATGGAGAAGGGAAGTAGGTCAACTTGGAAATTATAAGTGCAAGCAGTACAGAAGTCCCAACTGGGGAAAGCACTGTAGTGCACACCACTCCACGAAGCCATCCAGCTCCCTGCTGGAGTCTGGCCATGATCTGCAACCAGGATCTTCTGCTGTCCTCCTGTCCCTCCAGCATCAGAGCATGCTGCTGCTGTGGACAGCCCAAGTGCAATGGCTACATGGCACCAGGGACCTCAGAGAGAGGAAGAAAAATTATACCATTAAATCAAGTTCAGTCAGGCACCAGGTAATAATATTCCTGTCAACGATAGACCATATATATGACAGTGGGAAGAGTACATAGGAGCTGAAAAATTCATATTACCCAGTGTCATATCTATGTTTAACAATGATTAAATGTAAAACACCACTGCGCTACCATTGCCCACAGCACTGAACACAGTGGCTGGCGGTGCAGCACTATCGCTGAGAAGCAGCTGACCGTGGTCACACACAGCCTCCATGGGCAGCAGGCTGGACCGTCCAGGGTGGCAGAAGAACTCTCCAGCCTGTCTGCACCACAGATTTGAGCAGTGGTGAACTTCTGAGGCAGCATGCCATCATTAGGCAGTGCAGGCCTGACCGTGATCTGCCCAGAGGAAGCTGCAGTCCTGAGCGCAGTCAATCCAGGAGGTTCACGAGTCCCACAGCATGGAAACTCCACCTGATGGGTGCTGAGAGCCAGGCATAAGCCAGAAGCTCAGCCAGGTGGCTAGAGGCGAAGAGAGAGCTGCAGCAGCGCTTGCTCACTTGGAGTCTTGTGTCCCCTCAGGGCTGCCATCTTGAGATGGAGTTACAAGGGTGGCTCTTACTCTTGAAATTTAGAGCAAAAAATGAGGGGTTGGATAACAGAAGGAAAATACTTGGGTACAGTAATAAATACAAGGGGAGAACTTAGGACATGAGTTGGGAAGGATACGAATAGAACTTCTTAATTTTAAAGAGAAAACAAAAACAATAAAAATGGTACAGAATTTCAAAACAAGATAATAGGAAATTAACACTGGGTGCTGTCAAAATGTCCATCATCTGAAGAAAAAGATGTGGTATTTTCATAAAATGGAATATTACTCAGCTATACAGAATGATAAACTAGAAGAATTCATATATAAGTGAATGTATCTTGAA